>OZ024730.1:12118677-12378101 GCA_964016875.1 Fallopia convolvulus
CCTTACTTTTATGTACAAGGAAAATTATAAAAACAAAAATGATTTTTCTTTATGCTAAAAGAAAAGAAAATAGACCTTCTATTGTACAAGTTATGCTTACAGAGGAGAAGGCAGAGGAAGGGCAAGGACGGCTCAGCAGGTGGCGGCTCCAAGGTGGCATGGTGGTCCAGCGACCGTCCAATGGTGGCGCGCATCACAGGGAGGCGGCCCAAGGTGGCCCGGGGTTAAAAACTTGGGATTTAATGGTGTTTGGG
Source organism: Fallopia convolvulus (assembly GCA_964016875.1). Lineage (NCBI taxonomy): Eukaryota > Viridiplantae > Streptophyta > Magnoliopsida > Caryophyllales > Polygonaceae > Fallopia > Fallopia convolvulus. The sequence goes on from OZ024730.1 coordinate 12,118,932, forward strand.
AAAAAATCAGCAATTAAAAGGGGCTTCTCTAAGCTGATTTTTTTATTGAAAGTGTAAAAACACTAGAGAAAGAGAGGAGAAGGATTGTGTGACCATTACAATGGATTTTCAGCCCTTTAAATTAGGGAAAAATTGTGCTTCTTGTAATAACCGTATTCATTTTAGGTCGCATAAGTCGGAAAACGGGTTCCTTCGCTTAGAAGCAATTAAGTTCTCGATCCGTAAGTAAAATCATAAATTAAACTAATTAGTAATTCGTAACCGATTATCTACTTAATTATATATTTATAAATTACTCCCGATCCACGATCCAATTTGATAGACAAATCCAATCTTAAGGGACGAAACTTTCTTAAGGGGGGTAGTATGTAATATCCGTCTCCATTTTAGGTCGCATAAGTCGGAAAACGGGTTCCTTCGCTTACAAGCAATTAAGTTCTCGATCCGTAAGTAAAACCGTAAAATAAACTAATTAGTAATTCGTAACCGATTATCTACTTAATTATATATTTATAAATTACTCCCGATCCACGATCCAATTTGATAGACAAATCCAATCTTAATTGGTATTTATCTTATCAAATTAATAAATCCTATATCTTATCCATATCCTTCTATCTTTCATAATCCAATCCAGTAACTAACATTATAAACAAGATTCGTTCTGATTTTTTCTTCATTCCTTCGGATATCACACCACGACAAGTATTCTCGCCCTCGCATTCCATCGTTTTGGTGCTCACCGGAAAACCGATTCCTCTGCTCACTCGTGATTCCGCTCAAGTAATTGGGCAAAAGCAATCCAGTCGTCCTTAAGCGGCGTGATCGACGACGTGATCGACGACGATCGGGACAAGGTCGAACCAGATTTTCCGGTAAGCTTGAACCTCGTTAAACCATTCATGCTCTGTTTTTTCTTGTCGATTTTGGGTCGGGATTTGGGACGGGCTGGAGTCGAAGGTTGTCGCTAGGCCGAACTAGGGTCGTGGGGGAGGTGCACGCTGAACGTCGCCGGCGGAGGTGGCCAGCGTGGCCGTGAACAGGGGGCGGCGGCAGGGTCGTTCCTGACCTTTGGTTTTCTGGCATCGCCGGACGGGGGAAGGGAGACAACCGAGCGGAGTGAGGAGCGGTGGTGGTCGGAAAAGGGAGAGGAGTTGAGGCATGGGTTGTCGCTACAGATTTGCCGGCAGGGGAAGACTTGGAAATTTCCGGGTCGCAAGGTCGAAGAAGGCAAGGAGCGGGGCGAGGGCGAAAGCAGAGGTTGAGGCGAGGGGGATTCCAGTCGAGGAAGAACCGAGGGGGAGCGGCGAATGTAAGTCGTCTCGAGGGGCGAGAAGTCGAACCACAGGACGGGCGGATCGGGGATCAGGACGAAGTCGAACCAGAGGACGGGCGGGCGGCGTGGTTGGGTGCGTCGCTAGGTTGAAGACGAAGAGAAGGCGAGGGAGTTGGGGGCGTTGCCAGTCGAAGCCTCGAAGAAGAAGGAAGGGGCGAACCAGAGGGCCGGCGGCGAATTGAATTCTCGAGGTTGAAGAAGGCGTGGAGTGGGCCCGTGTTTTGGTCAAACCCGAAGGGTCCGGTCAACAGGCTGATGGAAGGGGGAAAAACGGGCCACCTTTTGGGTTTAATTTGTTGGGCTAAGTTATTTAGGGAATGAGTTAAATTGGGCCATGTGTTTTATGTTCATTTTGGGCTGGGAGATTGTATTGATTTGGGACTGATTAGTATTTTTCAATTTGGGCTGGGTCCTGAATTGGGTTGGGTTGTTCCTTATTGTAATATTTATTAGTTGGGTTGTGGTGAATTAGATGGTTAGTTTCGGGATAATTTTTATAAGGGGCTAATTAGAACTTTCTAATATTTATTAATTAGAATGTTCTTAATAGAAGTTAAGTATATCGGCTTGAATTTAAGTTAATCTTTCCCTTAATAATTCTTTAGGGAATCGTTCCGTTTGAGATCGTAGTTTCGTCTTTCCGAGGATTCTTCGTTCGAGGTAAGTCGTTTTTCGACTTGCTCGGTTCTTTTCTCCCTTGTTAGATTGCGTATCGATATTGTAGGACGGGTTTTGGGAACTAGTCCCGAATACCTTTTAAATTGATTTGAACTCCTTGTGTGTTGTGTGCGTTAATGATTTTAAATGTGTTTTATCGGCAATTATTTTGGAACGTTTTCTCTGTGTTGGTACCGTTTCCGACACGGCCCATTGTAGCTGGTGTTGAGGAAGAGTTGGCTACTTTGACCCGTGTGACTGGGAAAATCGTACCCCTTTTTACGAAAATTATTATATGCGTGTTTTTGGCAAGCGCTCCAGTCGAGGCTTAGCCCGGAGTTAGAAGGGAGATTGGGAAGTGGAGTGGGAGGGCCTGCCTCTGCACTCGGCGCGGTGATGAGCGCCTTGGAAGTCGGATCGTGGACAAAGGAAGAAGTGCATTGCTGTGTGATTGTGATTGTGAATGCGTGTGTGACTTGTGTGATTGGTATAACTAATTTAGGTATTGGCCTTTAGAGTTATGATTGCGATTGTGGATTTGTATGCTGACTTCAGATAACTGATTTCAAAACGTTCTACAGTTTCCATATTCTTTCTAGCTTGGTAGATTAGACGATGACCCTTCGGGGAACATTTTTCAGTTCCAGGTATGAATCAGGGAGCCGTGCAGGAACCGAGGCAGGATGGCGGGCCGGAGCGGTAAAGAGCGCGTGTCATAGTGGGATTGGTTATATTAGTATATTATAATGGTTAGGATATTGATTTTAACATTTGTTAGACGGAGTTGGTATTTTGTTTCGGTTATTATCTTTTGGTTCAGATAGTTCAGTTTCAGTAGGTATTGTGAAGTATTTGAATGTTTACGGTTTTCGGGAATACATGCATAACTATATTTTTAATGTTTTCGTTAAAGGAAAGGTTGGATGTTTTATTATGTTTTCTCGTCGTGCCCGAGTTGTAAGGTCCTACAGTGTAGTTGTCAACCTAAATAATAGTACCTTGTAAGGTCTATTCCCTAGTAGCGCCTCGTCGGAAGACGGGGTGTTACAAATTGGTATCAGAGCCAGGTTGACAACAGGGCACATGGAACTGACCAACAAAGAGTACCCGAGGTCCAACTTAAAACCAAAACCGGCCGGTTTTTTCAAATGTTTTTACTGGAGTAGACATGTTGTGTATAGGGGGGTAGGTGACACGTCGCGACTCCTCCCCATCAGCCGAAGAACCTCACGGAGAATAGTAAGAATTAGGTTGAAAAATAGATTGTTTAAGTTTTGACTGTGGGACTTTCTATTATAGATGGCCCCACCAACCAGAGCTAGAGCTGCTGCAGCTAACGGAAGAGGCCGCGGAAGAGGTCGCGGTAGAGGTCGAGTAGGAGGTCGTGGCGGGGGTAGAGGAGAGGCCCCTGTAGCTGCTGAGCCAGAGGTACAACAGGATAACCATTAGGAGGAGGTTGCTGAGAGTCAGGACGTGGCTGCTGCTGTTCATCAAGAGGACAGTGCCTCTGTCGCTGGAGGAGGTCTCCCAGCAAACGGGGCTCAGGTGGGATGAGGAGTACCACCAGCAGGATTGGCCCCAGAGGTGACTGCTGCGATTCAGCTGTTATTGCAGACGTTGATGGGTGCGGGAGCTGCACCGAATCTGAACGCAGCTGCGGGGCAACAAGGAGCTGAGAGGAGGGCACCAGGACCCGATTCTATTTTGGCTGCCCAGCTAGGAGCAGCGCCAGATTCGATAGGACCAGTGATAGCTGATCAGGTGGTCGAACCGAGGAGACAGTATCGTGAGCCTCAGCCTAATAAGTGGCTCGCAAAGTTTAGGAAGACTGGAGTACCGAACTTTGCTGGAGCTCAGGATTCTGACGTAGAGCAGTGGCTGAGGAGGGTGAAATCTGCGTTGGATTCTATTAAGGCACCGGAGGAGCGGAAGATGTCTTTAGTACAGAGTCTGCTACAGGAGAGCGCTTTTGACTGGTGGGAGCTGTGTAGGGACCACCGGACTGAGGTTACTTTCGAGGAGTTTGAGAGACAGATTCGAGATCAGTATTGTCCTCCGGTGGTGAGGGCGGCTCGGGAAGCTGCTTTTTGGGATGCTGGGCCCGAAAATATCACAGTATCTGAGACTATTCTGAAGTTTCAGCAAGAGTTGCCAGCGGTGCCAAATGCTGCCCCTACGGAGGAGTTGAAGATTGCGACCTTTCTAAAAAGGTTGCAGCCGCATTTACGTGCTTATGTGTTTGGACTTAGACTCACGACATTGACCGAGGTTCAACAGTCTGCTTTGGCGTATGCTATAGCCACTCTGAGGCCGGAACAGGTGGATGCTCAGGTAGGAGGGGGTAAGTGACGGAAAATGGCAACTGCATCGACTTCTAAGGGTGACGATCAGTCTGGACAGTACCCGCAGAGTAGACTAGAGTTCCAGCCAGCGGGACGCCAAGAACGATCACAGCAGAGTCGGGCCGTCGGGAATCAAAGACAGTGCTACAACTGTGGAAGCGCTGAGCACTTGAGAAATCAGTGTCCTAGTCCAATGAAGAATTGTTTTAAATGTGGGAAGCCCGGACATCTTCAAAGGTTCTGTACGGTGGGCGCGCCTTCGCAGGGATCGGCACCGGGAACGGGAAATCGGGGAAACCATCATCGGCCACCAGCACGACAGACACCATATCAGAGTGGTGGTCGGAGTGCAGGAGCTAGTAACACTAGCGCAGTTCCTACTCGAGTGTTTGAGATGAAGGGAATGGAGGGATCGGATGTCTTCACTCCACCCGACGACCTAGCTTGAGATTTCTAATTGTCGGTTGATAGTATGGTATAGCTGCTAGTAGTTTAGTTTTTCAAGACATGGGGACCTTTAGTTGTTCATTAGGTTGTTCGGTTGTTTGAATCGGGATTTTGTTGCTTGGTTTATGATTGTTTGTTTTATTGATTGTTTGGATAATTGTTTTGTTTGGACGTTGTTCATGAAAACGAGATTGTTTTTGTTTGTTTATTAAGGCCTTAATTGTATACCCTGGTTTCGTAAGATGTTTTAGAACAGCGGTTCGGGGACGAACCGTTTTCGTAGAGGGAGGTATTTGTAGAACTTGACAATAGGTCTAGTAATCTCTTAATTATTCCTCGGTTACTTCAGTTCTGCTCATTCTTAAGTTTCGGGACGAAACTTTCTTAAGGGGGGTAGTACGTAATATCCGTATTAATTTTAGGTCGCATAAGTCGGAAAACGGGTTCCTTCGCTTACAAGCAATTAAGTTCTCGATCCGTAAGTAAAATCGTAAAATAAACTAATTAGTAATTCGTAACCGATTATCTACTTAATTATATATTTATAAATTACTCCCGATCCATGATCCAATTTGATAGACAAATCCAATCTTAAGGGACGAAACTTTCTTAAGGGGGGTAGTATGTAATATCCGTCTCCATTTTAGGTCGCATAAGTCGGAAAACGGGCTCCTTCGCTTACAAGCAATTAAGTTCTCGATCCGTAAGTAAAATCGTAAAATAAACTAATTAGTAATTTGTAACCGATTATCTACTTAATTATATATTTATAAATTACTCCCGATCCACGATCCAATTTGATAGACAAATCCAAGGATTCTTTCCCTTAATAATTCTTTAGGGAATCGTTCCGTTTGAGATCGTAGTTTCGTCTTTCCGAGGATTCTTCGTTCGAGGTAAGTCGTTTTTCGACTTGCTCGGTTCTTTTCTCCCTTGTTAGATTGCGTATCGATATTGTAGGACGGGTTTTGGGAACTAGTCCCGAATACCTTTTAAATTGATTTGAACTCCTTGTGTGCTGTGTGCGTTAATGATTTTAAATGTGTTTTATCGGCATTTATTTTGGGACGTTTTCTCTATGTTGGTACCATTTCCGACACGGCCCATTGTAGCTGGTGTTGAGGAAGAGTTGGCTACTTTGACCCGTGTGACTGGGAAAATCGTACCCCTTCAAACGAAAATTATTATATGCGTGTTTTTGGCAAGCGCTCCAGTGGAGGCTTAGCCCGGAGTTAGAAGGGAGATTGGGAAGTGGAGTGGGAGGGCCTGCCTCTGCACTCGGCGCGGTGACGAGCGCCTTGGAAGTCGGATCGTGGACAAAGGAAGAAGTGCATTGCTGTGTGATTGTGATTGTGAATGCGTATGTGACTTGTGTGACTGGTATAACTAATTTAGGTATTGGCCTTTAGAGTTATGATTGCGATTGTGGATTTGTATGCTGACTTCAGATAACTGATTTCAAAATGTTCTGCAGTTTCCATATTCTTTCTAGCTTGGTAGATTAGATGCTGACCCTTCGGGGAACATTTTTTAGTTCCAAGTATGAATCAGGGAGTCGTGCAGGAACCGAGGCAGGATGGCGGGCCGGAGCGGTAAAGAGCGCGTGTCATAGTGGGATTGGTTATATTAGTATATTATATTAGTTAGGATATTGATTTTAATATTTGTTAAACGGAGTTGGTATTTTTTTTCGGTTATTATCTTTTGGTTCAGATAGTTCAATTTCAGTAGGTATTGTGAAGTATTTGAATGTTTACGGTTTTCGGGAATACATGCATAACTATATTTTTAATGTTTTCGTTAAAGGAAAGGTTGGATGTTTTATTATGTTTTCTCGTCGTGCCCGAGTTGTAAGGTCCTACAGTGTAGTTGTCAACCTAAATAATAGTACCTTGTAAGGTCTATTCCCTAGTAGCGCATCGTCGGAAGACGGGGTGTTACACTTCTTGTGATCCACCACTCTTGAATTTGACCAACCATGGAAGGAGAGATCAATGGAGATTGTGGGGGGGGTGTTAGTTGGTTGATGACAAGGGGTGATGAAGGCTTTGATGAGCAAGGGAAGCCTCCATGGCAATTGGGGAAGAAGATGGGCATGCAATGGATGAACGTTACATCAGCCAGACAAGCTGATGTTCAATTTGGGGAAGAAGAAGAAGAAGGAAGGGTTTAAAATAATAGAAAGTCTTAAATAGGTAGATGAAAAACAATGGCAAAACGGATTTGAGCGGGTGTAAGTGTGGGAATGGTGCAAGAGGTCTGGGTTTGAGTCCCCCTCTTGACCCTTTTTATTTTGCCCATTCTTATTATTTTTACATGCCTTGTAGTTTAATACTAAATTAAATCCGAAGTTAGTATTAATTATATTTGTTTGAATTTTATTTTCCATTTAGGTAACCTGTTATAAACTTTTTATAATCTATTTAGAAAAGTATAAAAATATTTAAACTCTATATTTAAGAGAAAAAATATTTAAAAAATACCCGTTTCATTATACTTAGAAATTAGCTGATATTACACTAAGTCTTATTCTTCATTTCCATAAATTCATTTTGCTAAGGTGTATGTGGGGTAGATAAGTTGTGAGAAATGCCATTGGTCCTACAAAATTGCAGGGACGAGCATTCTCAAACTCCATCCCATTGAGCTCCACCTTCTTACTAAGGTATTCAAATTCTTGAAAAGCTTCACTCTTAGATTTGAGAAAGATTGTCCATGCATGTGAACCTAAAATAGTCATCAACAATAACAAACACATGCCTACTACCAAAAAAACTTCCACATAGGACCACAAATATCCATGTGGATCAAATCTAAATCTACTTCAACTTCAAAGAAGTCTGAGATTACTTACTAGTGACACACGTATCACACATTACCAGAGTTTGGTTGTATACATGGTAGTCCATCCATAAGATCCTGTTGGAACAACTTCTAAAGAAGATGGGAATTTGCATGGCGAACTCTATGATGTCATAACTCACCTTTATCTACAATGGTTACCAAGAATAAGTGCTTTGTTGGTTTGTAGGCAACATCTAACACATAGACATTATGATACCTTTCTCCTCTTAATAATACTTCGCCAAATGGGTCTTTCATGAGATATTCTTTTAGAGAGAATGCCACCAAGTTGTTCCCTTGGTCATAAATCTACAAAATACTCAATAAATTGAAACCATGGTATAAGATGAAATATGTTTCTTTCATAAAAAAAAAACTTTATTCTCAAGTTTGAAAACATGATATAAGATGAAATATAACTTACAATAGTAAGTTTAATATTTTGCACGGTGTCTCTAGATTGGTCATTGATGTAACATAATACTTATTTATTTAAGTGTCATCATGGCCTAAATTTTATTTGTCTGTATAAATTTTATACTTATCGAGTTATCATAATGTTATTAACATTACCATTTTAAATATTTTATAATTAATAGATGCTAATTTTAACCAATTCTCACAAAAACTAAAATAAGTTTTCTAATCAAAATCGTGCCTTAAAGACACAAATATAAAATAATTTATTCCTAATTTTCACTCTTTGAGAAACGTGTACTTTAACTAATTTATTCCAAATTTTCACGTTAAAGAATGTATCCAACTAACTTCAAACACCCCAATGCTCTACGAATACCTTAGACTAATAACTAATGAAGTCACAGATGAGAAAAATAGGGAATTAATCAGACCCGTAAGAAATGAAGAAATAAAAAATGCAATAATGCAAATTAACTCTAACAAATCCCAGGTCCTGATGGGATGTCTGCTGGCTTATACAAAAAATATTGGGATATTGTAGAACCAATTGTAACAAAGTCAGTTAAATTTTTTTTCACTCAGGAAAAATCCTGAAGCAAAGTAATCATACTTTTATCACGTTCATCCCAAAAAAGAAAATCTTACCAAAACTAATCACTATTGCCCAATAAGCTTATGCTCTACAATATATAAACTCATAGCAAAAATTATTATCGAAAGACTTATAATAGTGATGCAAAAACTGATCCATCCACTCAAAGGAGCTTTTGTAACTAAACGATCAATACAAGATAATGTCCTTATAGCACACGGATATTTCATTCTTTTAAAGGGAAAAAAGGGAAAGAAGGATGAATTAGAAAATAAGTGATGGGATCAAAGAATGCGTCATTATGTTATAAGGACATTGTTTGAACGCATTCTTTAAACGATCAATACAGAGAATTAAATTGTTTGAATGCATTCTTTGATCCCATCAACAAATTTTTTATCAAATCCAAAATTTTCTAATACTGTAAAGAGGAAATTCTGGTCTAGTCTATTGTATGCCTTTGAGTGGATGGGATAAGTGAGTGGATGGGATCAAAGAAGATTGCCCAAAATGGACTCCCCACAAAGGAAAGATTATTACAAAAGTGATTGCCCCCCCATACTATGTAATGTGTCATTGTACAAATGAGAACATCAAACATCTTCTAGTTGAATGCCCATACTCCCAGAATTTAATACAAAAAATAAGTGACAAAATTGGGACAACATTATACAACTACTAGAGTGCCGACCCGTCCATTGGATGGGATAAAGTTTATATAACGTGTTTGTTATTTTTTAAATGTTCGGATTTTTAGATATCATAACATGTGATTAAGAATATTAATTAATTTCTTCATAAAATGTTATAATTGATTTTATAAAAAAATAAAATATTAAAAAATATACATATATAAATTATTTGAGCATTATATCAATGTATACTATAATTACTATTTTAAGATACATAAATATCTTTTATGTTCTAATTTGACAGTCCAAACATTAATTTTACTTTTTATACTTAAACTATTGCCAATATTAGGTTTATGTTTTAAACTATTTTTTTAGATTTAGATTAATATGATTGTCATGCATATAACATTGTGTTGTATGTTTCATTTACTTTCTAAAATATAAGTATTGCTCATTATGTTATTTTATTTTAAAATAAAGAAATTTGAAACCCTTAAATAATGAATAAATAATTGTAAGTATTTATTTAATTTTCTTCAAAAAATTTTTTATATATTTGTTACAATTTAATATTGGTAGACATTATTATAGAAAAATGGAGCATTTATTGGACATAGAGGGCCAACTTTTATAGTTGTTAAGATAAGATGATACATCAGGTAAAAGTATAACTACAATGCTTAACGAAATTTACCAAACCTTAGGCAAAGCGGACTTTATAGAATTAGCAACTAGTTGGTGGTGTATTTGGCGTCACCGAAACAAATTGGTATTTCAGCAAACACCTAATGATTTCATTCAAAATCTAGAGCAATGCACTAAAAACTAAATAAACCAATGGGAACGAACCAAATCTTGGAATGAGGAGGAAGATACATTGGTACCAACAAAAAGAACTTCCCATAGAAAGATGAAAAGAAACAAAATATGGCAAAAACCGGCCGCAAACTACCATAAACTTAACTTTGATGGATTAAAATATAACTTAACCTCTGTTGTAACATGATATGTAATTAGGGATCATAATGCAAAAACTATTAATATGGGAACAAAGAAATATCAACATGTTTCAGTCTTACAAGTGGAGACGTTAGCACTTCGGGATGACATTAAAGAAGCAAGGCGAAGAGGAATAACTAATCTTAAAATTGAAGGGGACAACTTAACAGTAATCAATGTAATTAAAGGAACAAATAAATGTCCTTCGGAAATTGAGATGCTGATCTTAGACATTATGGTATCACTCAAATAATTTAACAATATTTCAATACGCCATGTTGTTAGGGATTACAATGTTGTGACCGATAAAATCTCTAAGATGGGCCACAACATCCCTAATAACCTCTTGATGGATAATGCCGAACTTCGCGTTCTCATGCTCTAGGAAGGCCTCCTTAGGGGGCTTCCCTAATTCTTACCTATATCAAAAAAAAAATAACTTCAATCGCTTGCCAACTGCTAAAGAATACCACATACAAATTATTTTACTTGCCAAGTAAAATAATACTCCAATAAATCAATAATTGCTATGAAAAAGATTATAAAAGAAAGACCACTTTATCTTTTGGAAAGAACACTTAAACAAACCTTTATGATAACTTTTAGATCATTAGAAGAGAGGGAGGGAGAGTAAGAACTTTAGAGAGTGTATTTCTTACTCTACTTTGGTGCAAGTTGTACAATGGATGATGGCCATATTTATAGGTCAAGAGTGGGGTAAAACTTTGGTAAATCTCCATGATTTATGCATGGAAATAAGGAGGTGAAGAAGGTGAATAATTCACCTTGTACAATTTTCCTCCATTATACACTTGTTCATACATAATATGTGTGATACATGTGTGTGTAAATAGATAACTTGTAGTATGATAATTTGGACTTCATAACACTCCCCCTTGAATATTCACCTTCTTTTCATGTTGTAGGATATGGGTAGACGTTGTCTCATTAAAAACCTTGTCAGGAAAAACCCAGTGGGATAAAAACCTGAAAGAAGGGAAAAAGAGTGCAAACATTGATCCCATTGTACGCATTGATGCTGCCTCATTAAAAACCTTGTCAAGCAAAACCCAGTGGGATAAAAACTTGATCGAAGGGAAAAAGAGTTCAACGCGTATGATACTCCCCCTGACTTCAACATATGTCTCGAAGTCTGCACATTCCAATTCTGGATACCAGTTCTCCAAATTTCTTGGGGATTAAAGACTTTATGAACAAGTCAGCCAAGTTCTCATTTGACCAAATTTGTTGGATGTCCACTTCACCAGCTTCTTCCAATTCACGAGTGGAGAAGAATTTTGGAGATATATGCTTTGTGCAGTCACCTTTGATGTAGCCCTTCTTCATTTGAGCAACGCATGCTGAGTTATCCTCATATAATATTGTTGGATCATCGGTGATGGGCTCCATTCCGCTTTCTTTCTGAATGAATTGAATCATTGCTCGAAGGGACACACATTCTCTTCCTGCCTCATATAAAGCAATCAATTCTGCTTGGTTTGATGATGTGACAGTCACAGTCTGCTTTGTTGATCTCCAAGAGATGGCAGTGCCTCCATATGTGAACAGATAGCCATTTTGCGATTTGGCTTTGTGTGGGTCAGACAAGTACCCTGCATCTGCATATCCAATTAAAGTTGCATCCCTTTGGTTACGATAATACAACCCAAGATCATGTGTGCCTCGGAGATAGCGGAATACATGTTTGATCCCGTTCCAATGCCTCCTTGTGGGTGCAGTGTTATACCTAGACAACAAATTTACTGCAAAAGCAATATCTGGCCTTGTATTGTTAGTTAAGTACATTAAAGCACCAATTGCACTTAAATATGGTATCAGGACCAAGAACCTCTTCATATTCTTCTCGGGGACGAAATTGATCTTTTTCTACATTGAGGGATCGAACTTCCATTGGAGAGCTCAAAGGTTGTGCTTTGTTCATGTAAAATCTTTTAAGAACTTTCTCAGTGTAATTAGACTGATGGATAAAGATTTCATCCCTTAAGTGCTCAATTTGTAAGCCAAGACAAAGCTTTGTTTGTCCAAGATCTTTCATCTCGAATTCTTTCATCAAATATTTCGCAGTATCTTGAAGTTCATTTGGGGTTCCGACGATGTTTAAATCGTCAACGTAGACTGTGATAATAGCGAATCCCTTTTCGGATCGCTTGATGAAAACACATGGACTAACTGTGTCGTTCTTGTATCCCTCTTTCATGAGGTATTCACTTAGCCAGTTGTACCACATTCACCCAGATTGCTTTAGTCCATACAATGACCTCCTCAATTTTATGGAAAACATTTCTCGAGGTCCACAATTATTGGCTTCTGGCAGCTTGAGTCCTTCTGGGACTCTCATGTAGATGTATGTATCAAGTGATCCATATAAATATGTTGTAATGACATCCATGAGGCGCCTTTGTAACCTTTCAAACACAGTCAGGCCAATTAGGAATCTCAACGTAGTTGCATCAACTACTAGAGAGTATGTTTCTTCATAATCAATTACATGGATCTGAGAAAAACCTTGTGGTACAAGCCTTGCTTTATATCTTACAATTTCGTTTTTCTCATTTCGTTTGCGTACGAAGACCCATTTATAGCCGACTGGTTTCACACCATTGGGTGTACGAATTACTAGTCCAAAGACCTCTCGCTTTTCAAGCCATTTTAGTTCTACCTGAATAGCCTCTTTCCATTTTGGCTCAAAATGGAAAGAGGCTATTCTTCGTCGACATTCATCGACCGATTTTGCCTCAAAATCATCATCTTCAATCACAATATTACTGTAACATTCCCGACCAAAGTGCATACGTCATTCGGCATTCATATAAGATTAAGAGCATATGCATAGCATATTGGCATGATATATAGTGAGTTTTTAAAAGTAATATTTATTTTCTATTTAATTTTATTATATTTTAAAAAGTTTTTAAGAAAAATTTAATTATTAATTATTTCAGGGTAAAGCTTTTAGTAAAGAAGATTTGAGGGTGGAAATTACAATTTTGTCAAAGTTAAGCCGACTTTCGTTGCCAACCTTAATTGTCTATATATATGTGTACGTGAGAGATTGTCTTCCAAGTTAAAGAAATGCAAACAAAGCAAAGAAAAAAAAAGAAAGGGAGTTCGAGAAAGGAGAGAAAGAAAAGGTTGAATTTCTTAGTTTGTTTTTACTGGATCTGGTACAAGATCTCTTCTATCGGGCTTTAATCTTGAAGTACAAACGTGCTTTGGTAAGTTTTAATTAGTTAATGGTTTATCTGGATTTTTCCTAATTTTTCCGGATCTAGATCTACAGTTGATTTTGATTTGAAAATAAGTCGACTTATAATTCTCAAAGGATGTTTTCGATATCGGATTTATATTCGGTAAAAGATTTCAGAGTGATTTTAGGGTTTCTCTTTGTAATGATATTAGGGAGCCCTTTGATCAAGTTTTTCAAAAAAAGGTTTGAACTACAAAAATGTTCTTCTATATATATAGTTTATCGATGTCAAGTTTTAAAGGATTTGGAATTATGCACAGAAAGTTATAATGCATACTGGCATTTTATTTTATTTGGGGTTAGAGTTTGTAAGAGTAAATAGCCTAATTTGCATTGGGTTATATATAGGAGCACGAGTCATTGAGCATGGTCAAAGACAAGAGGAAGTAATATAGTTAACAAAGTAAATAGCCTATTTCTAGAGTTGTTTGTACAGAAGGTATGTTAACAGATGGCATATGATATATGGTTACATGATGCACTTGATTGCATAACATATTGCAATGAGATTAAAAGGACATGTGATTGTCTTGCCTTGAATTTGTATACAAAACAGACCTACTGGTCATAAATGAGGCCTAAGATGACTTAGAGATGGTATATGAGCAAATGAGGCCTAAGATGCCTAAAAGTCGGTAATGGAAAAGAAAAAAAGGGAAAAGGTTGGTAATGGAAAAAAGTCGGTAATGGAAACCCGGGGCAGATTCAGGCTTGAACAGTTCACAGAATAAAGAATCGGAAACATCAGCATTTGCATTTGCATAGTAAATTCCTATATGACATATATATAATATGTATGTATATGTAGATGGACTAAATGTTGACTCTATGTGAAATAATTGATGATGGTTTATATTCACTGAGTATGCGACTCACATAAATCGCAAAACAACTTTTCAGGTTCGGCTAGTTCTTCTGACGTGTGTCCGTTTAGAGGTCACATTCATACAAGTCGGCCGGCTAAAGCTCTAAGCAACCTTCTCCTCCTCATTTTGCATCATAGACATATGAGTTGTAATATAAGTTAAGAGTGACAGATGTTTTAGTATGAGTAGTAATGGTATAGAACTGTGTGTGTGCAACCTTTTATGGTTGTTAATTCCGCTTTGTGCTTATATGGATAATTGTTATATGTGATTTATCTTCTTATATAAGAGATAAGTTTTACAAAGTATACGTCCTAGGGTATAGGGGTGTCACACCTAATTTTGGTATCAGAGCCAGGTTATAATTCTTTAATGGCATGCATTCATAAGCATTATATAGTATATGTCATTGACATTAGAATTGCATTCATGAACATGATGCACAAAGGGGAGAAGGTTCAGCCGTGCCACGTCAGTCTATAGAAGCATCTCATACAGCACTACATGAACATACATTTCATACACATGGACCATTAAAAGAGGAAGTACAGAGGAAATGGTAAAGGTATGTATAGTATATCGTAATTGTCAAATACAAGTGGATACAGTAGAGTTATCAATTGATATGATCTTGCTATTCTTGTATGATTATGATGTTATATTGGGCATGGATTGATTGTGAAGACATCATGCTAAAGTTGATTGTTATACCAAAGAGGCAGTGATAGACTCGCTTGGAAAATCTAGAGTAATTTTCTATGGTGACAAACAAATGGTACCCACTTGTTTAATATCTACAACAGAAACTTTCTATATGATCAGAGAAGGATTTGAGGCATATCTGACCCATGTTATAGACTGTACAATTGAATGTGATAAAGTTGGAGGTATTTCAGTTGCTAAAGATTTTCCTGATATGTTTCCAAAGCATCTTCCTGGATTGCCACCTGATAGAGAGATAGAGTTTACTATAAAATTAATGTCAAGTACTGCTCCGATTTCTATTCTTCCATATTAAATGGCTCTTCTAGAGTTACAGAAACTGAAGAAACAGTTACAGGATTTGTTGGACAAAGTATTCATTAGTGTTAGTGTATCTCATGACTGTGCATAGATTACAGAAAGTTGAATTAGGTGACAATGAAGAACAATTATCTATTGCCAAGAATAGATGATGTATTTGATCAACTTCAGGGTGCAAAGGTATTTTCGAAGATAGACATTCGATCAGGATATCATCAGTAACAAATAGCTAACGATGACATTATCAATACAGCATTCAGAACTCGATATGGGCATTATGAGTTTCTGGTAATTCTATTTGGTTTGACTAATGCACCAGCAGAATTTATGGCTTTGATGAACAAGGTATTTTAATATTTTCTATACAGATTTGTGATCATCATTATTCATGGTATATTGGTATATTCATGGAGTACAGTTGAGCATGTTGATCATTTGCGTACTGTGCTACAAGTCTTGAGGGAAAAACAGTTATATGCTAAACTGAGTAAGTGAGAATTCTGGTTGGATAATATGGTATTTTAGGACATATAGTATCTGGAAGAGGTATATAGGATTGATTCTAAAAAGTTTGAAGCAGTGGTAAAGAAGGTAGTATCTTTCTTAGTATGGCTGGATACTACACACTATTAGTGGAAGGATTCTCTATTATAGTTGCACCACTTACTAAATTGCTATGAAAGAATGCTCAATTCCATTGAAATTCTGCGTGCCAACAGAGTTTTGATAAGTTAAAAGCACCGTCCAACTACAACAACAATACTGAGAATTCTTACAGGTACAAGAGGATTTGGTATTTTCAGTGATGTTTCATATCGAGGTCATGGCTATGTCTTTATGCTGGATGGAAAGTAATTGCTTATGCATCACGACAGTTGCGACCATATGAAGTTTCTTATCATGCACATGATTTAGAGCTGGCAATAGTAGTATTTGCCCTAAAGATTTGGAAGAAATTATCTATATAGAGAAACATTCCAGATCTCTACAAATCATTAGAGTTTGAAGTATTTGATGAGCCAAAAGGAGTTGAACATGCGACAGAGGCATTGGATGGAACTATTGAAAGATTATGATTGTACAATTGAGTATCATCGAGAAAAGGCCAATGTTGTAGCAGATGCTTTGAGTCAAAAGACCAGTGATATGATGACAAATATGCACATGACTTCATTATCAGACTTGATTGCATTGCGAGGTCTAAATGCTAGACTATAGTTTGACACAGATTGAGTATTGATTGCTACTTTAGAGATTCGGCCAACGTCGAGATAGAAAATTGAAGATGCACAAGTAAGAAATGGGAAGTTGATAGAAATTATTGAACAGGTTCAATAAGGTAAAGATACGTCGTTTGATATTTAGGATGACACATTGATGTTTGGCATACAAACTAGCATTATCTTCAGAATTAGCTTAGATTCATGATTTTTCCATGTTAGTAAGCTACATCGATATTGATCTGATCCGTCACATGTGTTAAAAGATTCAGAAGTATAGCTTGTAGAAAATCTTAGCTACATAGAGGAACCGATCATGCATGATAGCAGATTACAGTATCAAACAGTTACAGAGTGAGATTCCGAAAGTAATTTAGAAGAATCATGGTATAGAGGAAACAACTTGTGAAACAAAAGATAAGATGAGAAAGTCATATGAAGAAATAGCGAATTTTGAGGACAATATTCTTATAGAGGGGAGGATTGTAACATCCCCGACCAAAGTGCATATGTCATTCGGCATTCATATAAGATTAAGAGCATATGCATAGCATATTGACATGATATATAGCGAGTTTTTAAAAGTAATATTTATTTTCTATTTAATTTTATTATATTTTAAAAAGTTTATAAGAAAAATTTAATTATTAATTATTTCAGGGTAAAGTTTGTAGTAAAGAAGATTTGAGGGTGGAAATTATAATTTTGTCAAAGTTAAGCCGACTTTTGTTGCCGGCCTTAATTGTCTATATATGTATATATGTGTACGTGAGAGATTGTCTTCCAAGTTAAAGAAATGGAAACAAAGCAAAGAAAAAAAAAGAAAGGGAGTTCGAGAAAGGAGAGAAAGAAAAGGTTGAATTTCTTAGTTTGTTTTTACTGGATCTGATACAAGATCTCTTCTATCGGGCTTTAATCTTGAAGTACAAACGTGCTTTGGTAAGTTTTAATTAGTTAATGGTTTATCTGGATTTTCCCTAATTTTTCCAGATCTAGATCTACAGTTGATTTTGATTTGAAAATAAGTCGACTTATAGTTCTCAAAGGATGTTTTCGATATCGGGTTTATATTCGGTAAAAGATTTCAGAGTGATTTTAGGGTTTCTCTTTGTAATGATATTAGGGAGCCCTTTGATCAAGTTTTTCAAAAAGGTTTGAACTAGAAAAATGTTCTTCTATATATATAGTTTATCGATGTCAAGTTTTAAAGGATTTGGAATTATGCACAAAAAGTTATAATGCATACTGGCATTTTATTTCATTTGGGGTTAGAGTTTGTAAGAGTAAATAGCCTAATTTGCATTGGGTTATATATAGGAACACGAGTCATTGATCGTGGTCAAAGACAAGAGGAAGTAATATAGTATCTATCATAAACAGGTGAGTATAGACCGGAGATTCAACCATATGTGCTATATTTTCCATACGGATATATGTGCTTTATTTATATATGTGCTATATGAGCTATATGGATATATGTGTTATATGGATTATATGGATATATGTGTTTTATATGATAGCTCTGAAATTTCTAGAGTTATTTGTACATAAGGTATGTTAACAGATGGCATACGATATATGGTTACATGATGCACTTGATTGCATAGCATATTGCAATGAGATTAAAAGGACATGTGACTGTCTTGCCTTGAATTTGTATACAAAACAGACCTACGGGTCATACATGAGGCCTAAAATGCCTAAGAGATGGTATATGAGCAAATGAGGCCTAAGATGCCTAAAAGTCGGTAATGGAAAAGAAAAAAGGGGAAAAGGTTGGTAATGGAAAAGAGTCGGTAATGGAAACCCGGGGTAGATTCAGGCTTGAACAGTTCACAGAATAAAGAATCGGAACATCAGCATTTGCATTTGCATAGTAAATTCATATATGACATATATATATAATATGTATGTATATGTAGATGGACTAAATGTTGACTCTATGTGAAATAGTTGATGATGGTTTATATTCACTTAGTATGCGACTCACATAAATCGCAAAATAATTTTTCAGGTT
Organism: Fallopia convolvulus; assembly: GCA_964016875.1. Classification (NCBI taxonomy): domain Eukaryota; kingdom Viridiplantae; phylum Streptophyta; class Magnoliopsida; order Caryophyllales; family Polygonaceae; genus Fallopia; species Fallopia convolvulus. The sequence goes on from OZ024730.1 coordinate 12,137,598, forward strand.
CAGCTAGTTCTTACTGACGTGTGTCCGTTTAGAGGTCACATTCATACAGGTCGGCCGGCTGAAGCTCTAAGCAACCTTCTCCTCCTCATTTTGCATCATAGACGTATGAGTTGTAATATAAGTTAAGAGTGACAAATGTTTTAGTATGAGTAGTAACGGCATAGAACTATGTGTGTGCAACCTTTTATGGTTGTTAATTCCGCTTTGTGCTTATATGGATAATTGATATATGTGAATTATCTTCTTATATAAGAGATAAGTTTTACAAAGTATACGTGATAGGGTATAGGGGTGTCACAATTACTAGCCACTAAGTAGGCAAATACATCATCGACAATTACATCTTTTCGATTCCATTGTGTGCATGTGGACACATAGTTTATGGAAATCTCAAAATTGTCGATATCATTATTCTTGTCTAGAATATCACCCTCTGTTGAGGTATTCTCATTCTCAATATCTTTGCCTTTATCATCATTCTCATGATCCATTGTGGCTTCTTCTGCTATACCCTTTTGGCTTCTTGCCTTTCTTGATTTTAAATCTTTTGAACCTAACGGTCTACCACACTTTCGGCGTGTTGCAGACTCGCTTGCGATGGATGCATCTGGCAATCCATTGGGTATTTCAATTCTTGCTGGAGCATTTGCCGCAGGTATATGTGATTTAGTTACCTTCTTTGTATCAATAAATGCATCTGGTAACTGATTTGCAACATTTTGCAAAATGAATGATCTGTTGTACTTCTTGTTCACACATTTTTGTTCTTGGATCAAGATGTGATAATGCAGTTGCATTCCATGTGATTTCTTTCACATGTGGGTCCCCATTTTTTCCCTCTAAGGCTGGGAATGTATTATCATCAAAATGGCAATCAACAAATCTTGTTGTAAATAAATCACCAGTTGTTGGTTCAAGATATTTGATTATCGAGGGAGACTCAAAACCAGCATAAATTCTTAATCTCCTTTGGGGTCCCATCTTTGTGCGTTGAGATGGAGCAATAGGGACATAAACTGCACATCCAAATATTTTTAGATGTGAAATATTTGGCTCCTTACCAGACACAAGTTGCATAGGGGAATGTTCATGGTTTGCACTTGGCCTTAATCGAATTAAGGTTGCTGCATGTAATATTGCATGTGGTGGTAATTTTGATTTCATCAATAATGGCCTAGCAATTAATTGCAATCGCTTTATCAATGATTCAGCGAGACCATTTTGTGTGTGAACATGAGCCACTGGATGCTCTATATCAAGCCCAATTGACATACAAAAGTCATTGAATGTTTGAGATGTAAATTCTCCTGCATTATCGAGCCGGATTTTCTTTATTGTATAATCCGGAAATTGGGCCCTCAATCGAGTTATTTGGGCAAGGAGTTTAGCAAATGCAACATTTCTTGTTGATAATAGGCTTACATGTGACCAACGTGTAGATGCATCAATTAGCACCATAAAGTATCAGAATGGTCCACATGGTGGAGCAATTGGCCCACATATGTCTCCTTGGATTCTTTCTAAAAATGCAGGATTCTCACTTGCAATCTTGTTTTTAGAAGGCCTGATAATTAGCTTTCCAAGTGAGCAAGCAGTGCAATTAAAATTACTGGACAGAAGAACCTTAATGCTCTTTAATGTATGTCCGAGTGAGCCCTTTATGATTTTGTGCATCATTACTGCTCCTGGATGACCCAATCGGTCATGCCATAATGTGAATGTAGCTTGGTCATATGACCTTTTGTTAAACACTGCATTGACCTCAAACGGATAAATGTATGTATGATATAATCCGGAGGTTTACGTTGGCATCCTTTCGAGAATCTGTTTATGGCCAGATTCATGTTTTATGATGCACAAGTATTCTTTCCCATTTTCATTCATGGTTTCCATATGAAACCCATTTAGACGCACATCTTTAAGAACTCAGTAAATTTCTTCGAGATTTACTCGAATATAGTGTGTCATTTATTACTAGTTTTGTTCCCTTTGGGAGTAGAATGACAGCTCTTCCAGAGCCTTCGATGAGTTTTGACACACCGGATATTGTAGTGACATTGCCTTCAAAGGCTCTTAATTGGGTAAAGTATTCTTTACTCCTCAAGATGGTGTGTGTTGTTGCACTGTCCAAAAGACATTGCTCCTTCCCATCGGGTTTCACTTTAGGTGAGTCCATGTTTTCTATAAATATAAAGAAAGGGAGAATTTAGACATCAATAAAAGCTTCATATATTATACAAGGATAATTCTGTTGGATCGTAATCGGTTAGCAGTGAGCTTGGGAACTGGCAATTAAGCTGTTCCCAAGGCAGCGGAAGTAAATAATCGCAAGTAATAAAAACAGTGAAAGGCACAGTTCCTTTATAGAGGAACCCCCCTACAACCAACTAGTTGTATGGGTAAACCTCTACCTCCGCTTGGAGGATTTTGAATGACTTACTTATATTGATTGCTTTGTTCCTTAGTTACACAGCCGGATTTACACTTCTCTGTTCCTACAAGTTCTTCCTAACTCTAGCAACACTAGTAAATCCTCTCAACTGAGTTCCTAAGCTCACAACAGCAAAACACAAGTAACTCAAACCTTACGCTGACTTCTCAGTTCCCTTGCTCCAGGGAACTTCAGCTTCACTGTCGTCGAGATCACACACTCGCCGGCGGGGACTTCTCTTCCTTTTCTTTCTTTTATCTGATGTGGGTGTTTGTAAGTTCTGGGAGAAGTGCTCAGACCGAGTACTATTCATTTGGCTTTATAGTCCATTTGTCTTGGGCAGTCGCATCTTTCGTTTGTGTCCAAAATGCCCTTTGCTTGATGCCCAAGTTGTACTTTCTTCACATGTGACTTTGGTTTGAACTAGGTCAACTTCTTGAATCAATCGGACCGTTGGATGAAGCGTGACAGTCTGATCCTCAGACTGTTCCCTCTGGCTGTCTGAGACAGAATCCCGCGATCTGCGTTGAACGGTCGTTGTCTTCACATGTGAGTTCCCATTTCATGGGAACTGACTTCTTCAGAGTTCCCTTGATGGAAACTCTTCATCGTTGTAAGCTTGTGTTTTCTTGTTTGTTTCTGGGAGTTCCCACTTCATGGGAACTTTCCTCTTCAGAGTTCCCTTGATGGAAACTCTTCATTGTGGCCAGTAGTGGCTTTGTCATTCATAGGAGTTCTTGGCTGTACCTGTGTTCCTTAGAAATACTTGAACAAACCACATTAGTTCCCTATGGTATTTGTCATTATCAAAACTTAAAGAGAAGTGAATCGTTGATCCGTTGCTTAGAACCAGAGGTCCCAACAACGTCCCAACAAATTCTATTACATAAGTTCTATTACATAAGGCTTATTATACAAACTCATGCAAAATAAAGGTTAAAGCATGAAATACAAAAGAAATTGCAAGTATTATAAAATAGCATGGGAGATAGTAGAGAAATTTAGGAGCTCGTTCTTTTCATTTAAGCCCCTAAGGCATAGCCATCATCATTCTCAAGGTTGAGAAAGTCATTAACATCCAGACTAGTCACTGGTGACCCATCCACATCGTTATTATCTATGTAGTTGGTCTCGGTAGCCCTTTCTTTATTCTTTTCAGCTTGGTAGAGCTTCACTAGGCGTGGAGCTGTGCGGCATACCTTTGACCAATGACCAGTCACGCCACATCTGTAGCATGTTGATTTGGATTTCTGGGAGGATCCTGATGGACCCATCTGGACCTTTTGCTTCACCTCCCCCTTGTAGCCATGGTTCTCACGGTGATTATCGTGGCTTTTGTTGTAGACTCGGCCACCACGACCACCACGGCTCCCATAGTTACCACAACCTCGTCCACGCTCATTGTTACGATGTGATTGCTGCCCACGTTCATTGTCGTTCCTATCATGGAACGTTTTGTTCATAGCATTTGCTTCTGGGGCAGCTGTTGAGCCAATAGGCCTTAGGTTGTGGTTTTTCATTAGGAGCTCATTATTCTTTTCAGCAACCAACAATACTTTCAACAAGTCAGAATATCCTTTGAAATTTCTTTCTCTGTACTGTTGTTGCAATAATATATTTGAAGCATGCATAGTGGAGAAAGTTTTCTCCAACATTTCTTGCTGAGTGATCACTTGACCACACAGTCTCAACTGAGAAGTGATTTTGTGGATAGCACTATTGTACTCAGTGATGGACTTAAAGTCATGGAACCTTATAGTGTTCTATTCATGTGTTGCTTGTGGGAGCAAAACTTCATTTTGATGAGCATAGCGCTCATTCAGGCTCTCCCACAATTCTCTAGGATCCTCCCCAAATAAGTACTTAGTTTTGAGACTCTTATGAATGTGTTGGCGGAGGAACACAATGGCTTTTGCTTTCTCCATTGGGGTGGCACTATTGTTTGCCACAATTGTTTCCTCAAGGCCATTTGCCTTGAGGTGAGCCATGGCATCTACCCTCCATTCGAGGTATTTTTGGCCCGATAGATCAAGGATATCAAACTCCCTTTTAGCGATGTTTGCCATTAGTTGCTACATATAAAGATATGCAAATTAAAGGTTAACATAATCAATAATATAATGCATGAGTCGTGTATGAGACGATTGAAGGACATGTCATATAAAACAATAAATATATGCATGTAGGTAATATATTTAGAATGCATAAAGAAAGATTGTGCGAGTCGGAGAAGCAATCAATACAGATATAGGCATAGACAATATCGTAAGACAAAAGTAAGAGATCATATGAAATGAAAGAAAATTATATAGCGGGAATTTTAAAGTCTTTAAAGTCCTTAAAGTTATTAGAGTTCGAAGTCCTTAAATTCCTTAGAATCCGAAGTCCTTAAAGTCCGAAGTTCTTAAAGTCCGATTCCCTTCATCCCCCTTTTCACCTTTTCACTTCCGACCTTATCTCCTTCCTCCACATCCATATTCGACCACCTTTACCAATTTTTCTTTCGACATTCTCCATGGCCGACGACGAGATTATGCGTCGTCTTAGAGCCCGTACTAGGAGATTTTTGGTTGAGCCTTTCATCTGCCTTGTTCTTATTGTGATTACCAACATCATGCTCATAATTATTTTGGTTAAAACTTACTTACAATCCAAGTGGTGAAAGTAGAGATTTTCGGAGGTGAAGTCGGTTTAAACTTCAAAAGAGGTAAGCAAATCTAATATTTTGTTTGTATCTTTTACCTATCCAAAAGAATGATTTATTTTTGGTAGGAATTTTTTTTCAAATCTAGGAAGAAAACGAGTTTCTGATGTAGAAGATGCCAAACCGAGCAACTACAGAGCATACTCCTCAAAACGGTTTTAGGAAGTAAACTTCTTGCATGATTAAGATTAGGAAGAGATAGAATTTGTACCTTGGTGATTAGTGAAGCTCACTTGTTAATTCGAGACTCGTGCTGATAACGTATTACGAAAAAAATTATAAAAGCAAGACCACTTTATCTTTTGGAAAGAGCACTTAAACAAACTTTATGATAACTTTTAGATTATTAGAAGAGAGGGAGAGAGAGTAAGAACTTTAGAGAGTGTATTTCTTACTTTACTTTGGTGCAAGTTTTGCAATGAATGATGACCATATTTATAGGCCAAGAGTGGGGTAAAACTTTGATAAATGTCCATTATTTATGCATGGAAATAAGGAGGTGAAGAAGGTGAATAATTCACCTTGTACAATTTTTCTCCATTATATATTTATTCATACATAATATATATGATACATGTGTGTTTAAATAAATAACTTGTAGTATGATAATTTGGACTCCATAACGATAACCATATTTTGCATTTTATAGAATAAGAATATCTCGAAACCAAAAATGGATAATTTTTTTTTGTTATTATCAAAACCAATGATGGATAATTTTAGCGCGCCTGCGTGTAATATATGTTTGTCGTCCACACAAACGGTCATAGTGGTAACACATTTCACATTTGGATACAATTTACGTCTCTTTCTCTTTTGAGAAACAAGCCAAATAGAGAGAAAGAACGAGAGAAGGAATCGCCCAAACGAAGAAGAAGCATCAAGAAGGTAGGGGAACAAGAAGAGGAGGAAGAGGTTTATCAGAGAAAGCGTGAGAGATGCAGCTCAAAGTGTCACAGCTGAACAAACAACCAGTTCTTCAATTTAACAGTAGCAAAATCCGATTCTCCGCAAGTGATCCTTCAGGAAGAAAATATTCCTTCAAGCTCCCAGGGGGCCAATCCTTGACTGACAAGTTACATCTCAAGGATATCGACACCAGTGAGTTCTTTGCCCGTTTTCAGAAATTCTTTTCTTAATCTCACTTACAACATTAATTAATTCTCTTTTCTTATTTTATTTGGTCAGACATACCTAATTTATTCGCTTGATTGGTTAAAGGATACTTGGTGAAATGTGAAGTCAAAGTGACGAATTCCAGAAATTAGGGATTCAACAATCCATGTCATCTGAATAGGTTTTCCATGCGTACTACTCTAAGTTCAACCTGAATTACTTTGTAAGCTCAATTATGAAATTCAAATCCGCACTTGGACGACTTTATGCAAAAATAAAAATAAATAAATAAGAAAGAGTGAATGAAGCATAGAATTTGGACTTTGGATTGTGTGATTAATCTGGAAGTGGTCAGAATTAGAAGGGGGAAACATCTGGTAGCAGGCCTTTGTGAAAAAAAATGGTCTTTTTGGTTGAGCTTAGTGATTAAATTGCATTTGTTGCATATATCATCTAAAGGGACTGTCAATTTGTTACTTTTTGTTATTTCAAAGTTTTCTGTAATCTTATGAGTGTGTTTCATTCTTATTGGTTCAAATTTTGATGATGTTCCAATTAGATAACCAGGAGAATGTCATTCTCCCTAGTCATTCATTGTTGAGAAGTATAGCCACAATTATCATCTGAATTACGTGAATGATGTGGTTGATGATTTAACCATGGATGGGGAATTATGATATGCTCTGATGGTATTGTTTTCTATTAATTAGATGTTGTGCTGGGAAGGCTGAATTCGCTTCTATCGAAGGCCCATACCTTTCTAAATGAAAAGACTTCATTAGTGAAAACTGTAAAACCACTCCCAGAAAAAGATTTTGATCCATATGATGATGACATACTTGGTACAGAACAGACTATTCAGAGTAAAACACCCAATGGAAAACTATCTTTGGCTGCTATTATTTCAATTGAACGGTTCAGCAGGTAAAATAGCTTCTTTTATGTCATGTTTGCATGCATTATCTTCATGTACTACCTTTAGCATTGTGCCTTTTCAGAATCAACATAAATATCATTGTATCATCTAATTCTAATGATTTTTTTTCCTGGAATTACTTATGTACTGTAATCACTCAGATCACTCTCAAAGTTGGAAATATAAGTCTGAATGCATGCGGGATATTCATAGAATATAATCTAATATCAGCCCAAACAGATGTGCTGTATGTACTAGACTACCACTTAATATGAGAAAATACATGCTTGATTTCCAAATTGTGATGTCATGCCTCACAATTTAGTTTTGGGATTGTCTGGCCTATAGTTAATATCTTGTTCAGGATATTCTGCAATTTAAAATTACGCGTAAATCTTTTGACAGAAGTGGAAAAATGCCACTTGATATAGTTTTGTTGGTACCCATAGTTGAAGAATGAGTCTTTACTCCATGATCAATTAGAGAAGTAATGATGCATTTGTTTTTTGTTTGATGGTCTATACTAGAGTCCATGTGATTTCCTGCAGTACTAACCATTTTGGTGAGTGGGTTTGTTGTTGGTAACATGGAGGCATTCATGATGCAGGATGAATGGATTGCCAGGAAAGAAAATGGAGAAAATATTTAAAACTATTGTTCCATCTCCAATGCACAATGATGCTCGCAATTTGGTGGAGTTTTGTTGCTTCAGGTTCTTATCAAGGGATAATTCAGATGTTCATTCCCATCTCAAGGTTTGATTCCTCCATGATCATCCATAATGTTTCACTCACCAACAATTATCTGCTATTGAGTTCAATTTATATACTGTAAAAAACATCTATATCTGCCTTCACAGCCAGAATCATAACTTTGCTTAAGCTTAAATCTTGTACTATTTTAGTGCTGAATTCTGTATGTACGTACTCACTTTCTTTTCCCCATATTTGCAACTCAAACAGGACCCAGTATTCCAGAAACTGATATTCATTACAATGATTGCCTGGGAGAATCCTTACGAAGAGAACTGCAATGCTAACTCACAGGATAATGTATCAGAAAGGGATTCTCTGATGGAGATAATGGTAAACATAATTTGTTTCTCTCTTCATATACTGCTGCCAATATTACACCAAATAGAAAACTTAGCTAATATGCAGCTCATCTTCATGATTTTTTGATTCACTTTTTATCAATTTTTTTGTAAAAGGTATGTGCAGTGCAGGAATCCACTACGTTCATGCCATACTATCACCAGATTAAATTTATCATCACTTGCATACTTCTGGCATTCTATATATTTAAAATTAATGGTCTCGTAATGACTTTAGTCTTTCAGTATCATCTGTATTTTTGTTTTGTTGATGAAGTCCAAGATTGTGGGAGAGGAGGCATTTGTTCGTATTGCACCAGCTATTTCAGGTGTGGCCGATCGACCAACTGCACATAACCTTTTCAAGGTTCTTGCGGAAGATGGAAGAGGCATTTCCTTCAGCACCTGGTCTTCATATATTCAAGAGCTACTGCAGTAAGCATCTTCCCTTGCAATCCTACTTTGAACTATGTTTGGTCACTATTTTCATTTTTTCTTTCATCGGAAAATGTTTACTAATTGCATCTGATCTTCCTATAACACAGTCTTAACTTTTTTTTATTACTATTCTGTGTTTTTACGTGATTTAGAGTTCATGAGAGTGATAAATCCTTCAAGATTCCAGAAACTTCACATCTTCACTCAGAGCAAGTATTATGCTCTAGCTCTAGTAGGCTGGAGCTTGTTTTATTGTGGGATGATAAGATGGCCTGGCCCGGAAAATTGACATTGACAGATAGAGCACTCTATTTTGAGGTAATGTCGAAACTGTAGATATGGATTAGGCATTCATAAGACTCCTTAGAATTTCTTCCCTCATTAAAAACACACAACAAGTTTATTATTTTACCCTATAGTCTGCCGAGTTACTCTACATGATCTCTCTTATTCATTTTGTAAATTTTAAATCTCGAGTACCCTGCAAAATCCATTTAAATAATTAGTAAAATCATTATGCAGTATACATATAAATTTTCTAAACTCATCTCGAAGGAACTGGGAAGCAATCTTCTAGTAACCCTGAAGAACTCTTATTCAGTACATTCATTGCTGAAAATGGGTGGTCAGTTAATACAGAACATGGAGGGGAATGATGTAATTAAAAAATGTAATTCATCTGTTCTGAGTCGTATAATTTTAACTTATAGTGAACACTGTCAACCATATTTTATAACATAATCTACAATTTTTTTCAGACTTGTTGACAAGCTTATACATTAAGTTGTTGATCAGTGTCACCTGGATTTTTACTTTTGATATAGATAATTATGTTGGCTTATTAGACCTTATACTCCTTATATTAAAGATAAATATATACATTTTGTCAATACATGCAAATAAGTATATAAGTAACGGACAAAACATCTTCTTAGACCACTCAGTTCATGACAGATGCACAAGCGATGACCATAATAACATTACTCAACATGTTTTGGTGTTTGCTCCAACATAATCGATAAAAAAAGATATTTGGAAGATTGATGTTACTGCCTTGGTAGACTCCATTTCTTCAGTAAGCTTTTGCTCAAGCAGAATCATTTTGCAAATGGATGTGATAAATCTGTCAGTGGTGCTAGAGCACTGTGTTTCAAACCTACTTTTTTAAATATTTGTTTGGGTTGATTATCTTGACAAACAGTATGCTGCTTGCATTATTTCAGTCAGTCAGCATATTAGGGAAGAAAAGCTGTAGGCGATTGGATATTGCAGGACATGGTTCAAAGGTAGAGAAGAAAAGAACTGGACCATGGGAGTCTGTGGTTTTGGACTCAGCTGTCTCTGTTTCTTCTGGTGTGGAGTAAGCTTACCCCACTTGCTTTTGTACTGTAGCTTCATAACCTTCATGGACTATGCAGCCAAAAAAAAAAACACTTACTATATAAAAGAAACCTGATTGATAAACCTCATTTTTCTGTGTTACTTATGTACATTTTAATTTCCATTGTACTGTTGAGTTTGATGTTTAAAATGTCAGATATCACTGTTAGTGTAAGTATGATGACTTCCTTTCTGTTTATAGTTGCTCATCCTCTTTTTCTGTCACCTCAGTCTACTTTACCCCTTACAGACACAGAATCTGGGTTCTCTTAAGACACTGTCTAGTTTGAGTTTTAATCTTAAATGTGCTGTAAACTCCGAAGTATAGTGCTTCTGACTAAGATTATATCCTTTTCTGTCATATTGAGGTTCACACACACATGTCAAAGATCAACTACATGTTATACTTGTTTGTATAGCTGAAGTCTGTTAATTTTATTTTTTGGGCAAACTGAAGTCTGTTAATCTGAATCTTCATAAATCTGTTAGATCCAAACCTTGGGTGCTGGAGTTCGTTGATCTTGGAGGTGAAATGAGAAGAGATATCTGGCATGCGTACATCAGTGAAGTTATTGCTCTTCACAGCTTCATTCGTGAGTATGGACCAGAAGAAGATGACCCTTTAGTCTCTCAAGTTTATGGCGCTCACAAGGGGAATGACAAAGCTATCGTTCACGCTATTAGCAGTATTACTAGACTAAAATCTCTCCAGTCTGTGAGGAAGCTGTTGGATGATCCTTGTAAGCTTCTTCAATTTTCGTATCTGCAAAATTCCCCATATGGTGATGTTGTGTACCAAACCCTTGCACTTAGCTGTTGGGGTGGACCTATCATTTCCAAATCTGTAAAGGAACTAAGGGCAGCAAAACATCGTGGTCAAGAGCTGGCTGGTGCTGAGGAATCCTTTAGACATGTGCATGACTTGGATGGAAGTGTTTACTTGAAGCAGTGGATGCGATCTTCGACCTGGGCTTCTCGTGATTCTCTCTCCTTTTGGCGTAATATCTCTACAAAAGGAGTTGTACTAAGCAAACATCTTGTTGTAGCTGATTCTTCTTTAATAGAACAAGCGGCAAGGATTTGCAGATCTAAATCCCAAGTGGTGGAAATAACACAGGCCACAATTGATTCTGCTAAATTGGAAGGCATACCAAGCAATATTGACTTATTCAAGGTTTGTGTCATTTCTTTTGGTTCCAATATATTGGTGAGCATATGAACCAAAAAAATTGTAGTTCTCAGTGTGATGCTTCATTCGGTGACTCCTGCTCATTTGATAAGGCTCTGAATTTACATTGTTTTCAGGAACTTTTGCTCCCCTTCACCATAGCTGTTCAGAAATTTGAAAAACTTAGGCGTTGGGAGAAGCCAATTCTTACTCTTTCATTTCTTGGTTTTGCATATACAATTATACTCAGGTATGTACAGTCGTTGTTATTATGATAATTTTGCATTCTATTCAAGTAAAAATTCACTGGATGCTGAGGTTTGTCTTGCCTGATTTTTTTTCAGAAATTTGCTGCAGTTTGTGCTTCCTACGTCATTGATTCTAGTAGCTGTCACCATGTTGTCGTTAAAGGGATTGAAGGAGCGAGGACTCCTTCGAAGATCTCTTGAAACAGTTACATTACATGACCAAGCACCATCTAATACCATTCAACAGATAATAGCCATAAAAAAAGCCATGCGGGATGCTGAGAATTTTCTTCAGGATTTGAATGTCTCCCTTCTTAAAATGCGCTCTATCATTCTTTCAGGCCAGCCTCGGGTATGTTTGACACAATCCAGAACTCTCTGATTAATTTTACCCATAGCCAGCGTAACTAGTTTCATGCAACTTCTGAGATTAACCTTATGTGAAACCCCTTATTTTTCTACTTCTTTATACTATACCCACATCTTCAAATGGGTCTTTTATCTGTAAAACAACCTTTCAAAATCTTCTGATCGGTTCAGGTGTTCGACATTTCACAAAATCTTATGATAAAAATTACTCCTAGATCTATCATATGAGAAAAGTTATATCTAGCATGTTGTATCTGTTTTATACTTGCCATTTTATTAGCCTTACTCGAAGACTTCGTCTTAAATTTGTAGTCAACAGATTTATATTTAGTTCAATTTGTGTCCCCAACTTCCTGCCCTCCTTGTGGATATTATCATTTACAGTCTTTTGTATTTATACTGCAAAAGACAGCAATGCTAAAGAGTGTATTTCTCTGCTGTTTAGATAACAACTGAAGTTGCATTGGTCCTTCTTTCTGCCGGAATTGTTCTTCTCACTGTCCCACTCAAGTATGTTCTTTCTTCTATTCTGTTTGATCTATTCACTCGTGAGCTGGGCTTTAGGAGAGAAATGGCAGCCAGATTCACGAAACTTCTGAAAGAACGGTGGGATGCTGTCCATGCCGCCCCCGTGATCGTTTTACCTTTTGAAAGTGATGAAACCAGCTCTACAGATTCTATTAAGGAAACAGTCGAAAAGAAGGCATTAGGAAGAACACAAAGCAAGCCTAAATTAAGCTGATTTTGTATGTATGTGCCTCTACCAGGTAAAATAAAAATGGATTCTATCCTAAACATAATTTGTTACTTAAGACCCTTGTATGCTTTCGAATTGCATAGCAATGAACCTGGCACATAATTCTTACCCCATTCTTGGATTGTAGGTCATATTTGTATAGGTCATGTGGATAAGTGTTTAGAAGCTGCCCCCTTTCATTGCACATGAAACTGGCTTTTCTTTGGAAATACTTTGCAACGAAATTCCCATCTACTTTTGTATTATCTCCATATGGATTTTTCCTAGTTCTGTCTCTAGCTAATTTTGAACTTCTGTTTGCAATTTTGCGTGCTATCTCACTATTCAACATGCCCATTGTTCATAATCTCACTAAGAACATATCTGAATGTTTAAACTGTGATTAAAATGTGTGATAAAATCCTGTACAAGCATCTCTCGTTTTCTTTTTCCATAGATTCCTTTTTTTTTTAATCAGTGTGATTGATTTTTGGTGAATAAGTGGTTCTGACTTCTGAATGATGAATTGTTGTAAAAGAAAGGAATAGGGACATGTTTCCTTTTTCCCCTTTTCTACTTTTTGTGTACAAGAATGACAAAACTTGAAAATGACTCCCAAAACTCTGCACATGTCTCAATCCAGCATTGATGATAAAGTAAGCATCAGGATCCACCAAAGATAAGGAAGTGTCTTTGAACCCCTCGATTCATTACAAACCAGCTTGTCATTATGATACGTACACACTGTTTGATTCCTGCATTTATGAATAAGATGTTGAAATTAGTACAACTGATGGCATGTCTCTAACTTTTATGCTACTTTTGATTGTAATTGACTAGTTACCTTGAAGCACAGAAGGCAACTACATAATCTGTGGCTGAACAAGTGATAATGCTAGTGGGATCATCATACGCGTAGCTATATGCAGCCGGGCACACCTCTTTGAAAGCTTTTGAATAATTTGTGGCTTGACAGGAAGCCGGATTTCCATAAATACCCCTACAGCAATACTCATCACTGCTAAACGCATCACAAGCACTTTGGCACGCTATAATCTTCCCACCACTGTCCTTAACAGTGAGATTTGCAGGACAGCTATCCCTCAAATCTCTGTCACAGCCAGCAGCTTTACAATTCCCTTTACCCCGAAGGGGCGTAACCACCATAGGCAAGTTGAAACCTCCAACAAGGCTAACATCATAGTAGTCTGGCTCCCCCAAGGTGAACTCTGCAATGGTTACTGGTGATTTTCCTGGGCCTGAGCAATTGAGGGCCCCACAATCACCTGTCTGACAGGTACTGTTGTCGTTGTTACTTTTACTATCAAAGTTACACCCGGTTCTTCCCCAGATTCTACCATGCCACCCAGATGGAGGTGTGATGACAGATGAATCGCCTGGTTTTAAGATAAGGTCGCCGTTGGTGAAGTTTTCACTTGGTGTTATTCCTGGCCATATTGTCTCCTTGCATTTGTTTACTATGGTGAAATTGGCACTTTCTGATGAGTGTAAACCTGTTGTTGACCCAATCATGACATTGTAAAGAGTGCATTTGGATTATTTGGGATAATACATTATATTGCACTGTAATGCATTGAACTGCATTAAGGGTTCGTTAGTAAGTGTAATTCAAATGCATCCTACATCCTAACCCTACGTGCAAGCTGAATGCATATGATGACATGAAGCATTTCAGGTTGCTTGAATAGTGACGCAGAAAGCGTTACCTGACAAAATGACGATAAGAATGATCGATGCCTGAGGGATTGGAAGGCACATTTTTAATGATGCCTGAGGGATAAGAATACGTGCTAGAGAGAGTGAATCAGTATCCAGGAGCAGTGAGCCATAGGTAAAGAAGCTTCCTTCTCTTGCTTGTTCAAGTCTGATTCCTTTTCAATTGTTTGAAAGAAACTTGCTTTTTTCACTGACAATTTTGCTACCATGTTGAAAGACACTTACTTTATAGTTTGTGCATAGTCCCGCAATTCGATATTTCAAGTGTTGTATTCTTAATTCGTTACATTTATGTTTTGGTCAATTTCTGACCAACGATAACCGAAAGAGATACTTTGGATTTGTGGGAGCAAGCTAACCGATAAACACAATGTCAAAGACCAAAGCAATCGTTTATATTAGGATTTTTCGAGTACAATTGTTGAGTTTAATTACAATTCCATGATGCTTTTTTCTTTTGCCTACCCTCCGTATTTAAACCCTGTAAACCGATGTCAACCTCCGCCCTCCTGCTCCTCCGATCGTGGCTTCCGTCCTCCACGTCTCGAGATCCACTATTCGGGTGGTTATCGTCAAGCTTCATCCGGCGGGCCTTGCTATCTGGGAGATTTTTCGGTAATCCAAGCCTCATGACTGAATCTTGTGCTAGCGGGCTGGGCCGCCTAACGGGCTGGTGATTTCTGGGCCCAACAATAGCCCCAAAAGATTGGGTGAATTTGAATTCGCCGAATCTTTTCGCCTGTTGGTCTCTGAGATCTTTGCCATCGTAGATCCTCCACGTGTAGGGCCCAGATCTTTCTACGCGCTTTGAGTTGCAGACGAAAATACGTCGGCTTGCTATATTTACTGCACCTCGCTGGGGTAATTCATCTGCTCTGTTGTTGATCTCTCCCGAGATACGAATCTTTTGCCCTATCTTCCTTCCTCTTCGCTTTCCAAGTTTCCTTCTAATCCTTTAATAGCGAGGGACAAAGCGGTCTCCAAACATGGTTTTCTGCCTTCGGGCATACTTCAAGAGTGTGACAGGGTCCCAAACACAATGACCTTAGAAGAGATGTATCAAATTCTTCTGGAGGGAGGGTTTCCCGGGGGTCTAGTGGCCTTGTGTCACGAAGCTGAGTGCTCAGACTGGGTTCGCCCCGGCTGGGTTTGCTTTTTTGAGTTCCCTTTCTCCATATCTTGTCAGTTCCCCTTCCCCCCATAGTTCAGGAATTCCTAGCCCGATTCAAGCTTTCTCCTGCACAACTACTTCCTTCGGCTTGGAAGATTCTCTTCTGGGTGAGTCGGATGGCAGAGGTTGAGGGTGTGGATTTTACGGTCTCGGACTTGCTTCAAGCCTACTGTATTACCACAGTTAGGAAGGGACGCTTTATCTTACAGTCCCGAACTGCTCGACAACCTCTTGTTTTAAACACCAAGGTTAACAGGAAGGGCTGGGCAAACCGTTTTTTCTTTGTTGAGATTGCATCCCTGACCCCCGAGAGTCGTCTGTTCTTGCATGACAAGTGGAACCCCGCTAGTAAGAGTTTTTATTCTTCTTCTGTGTTGACCGATGAAGCCATTTTAACACCTATTTATCCTCTTTTCCTTTGTTCTGCAGGTATCCCGGACAACGTCGAGCCGCCGAGTAGTTCGGAGAGAGTGTTGTCGAAGCTTTTTAAACTCACTTTTGCGCAAAGGACATTTGGGGCATCTCTTTCTGAACCATCTGGCGGATCTTCGGAGAGTGGGGGTAGCGCGACTTTATCAGACTCAGAAGAAGACAGCAAGCAGGTCTGCCTCCCTATTGTTAGGATGTCTACGGTACCAACCTCAACCAACGCTTCTGGTCCCTCCGTGGGTAAGCACCTTGCTCAATGGTTTTGTGAGACAGTCTTTACATTTCCTGACTCGCTCTTCCTTTTCATTCTTAGAAACGCGGGCACGCAAGTTAGGTTCCTTCTTTGCTTCAGACTTGATCCTCAGGAAGACTCGCTCTAGCGATTCGAAGCCCCCTGTTGTCCCCGCTGTAAAGAAAGAGTCGTCGGACGCTCCCACATCTTCTCGCAAGCGCCCTGCTCCGAGCGACAATGATTCCTTAGAACTCTTGGACGACGCGTCTTCTGACTGGCAATCTCTCCAGTGGTACCGGGACCCCAACTTCAAGAAATATTCGACTCCTGTTTCTGCTCATACTATGGTGACCGAGGTAGGCTTAGGAGCCTGGAAGGTAACGAGTTCCTCATTTTATTTACTTGTCAGTTGAGAATGGCGTCCCGTCCAAGGGGGGTGTTCTGACTTCCTTTCTTGTTGCATGCAGCTCTTCTAGGAAGTGGGCATGTTCATCGATGAGATGGACAAGGAAATCGCTGAACAGGAGCGGCGAAAGCAGGAAGTCGCCAAGTATCGCGAGGAGGCCGATAAGGCTCGAGAGCGGTCTGCTGCTCGATCCAAGGCTTTGGTTGCTCAGGAGGAGGCTGCGAAGGTGCGGGTCGCGGAGCTGGAACGGGTGATTGCAAGCGTCTCTTTGTCGCATGCCGACGGGTGTCCGAGCAGCCCCTGGAAGGCGCGTGAAGGATGATGTCCGTTGTTTTCCACAGTGCCCTGACGACGATCGTCGAGAATCTAGCGTTTGCTGGTAGGACTGGCGACTCGGGGGATCCACGATGTCGACCGGCAAGCTTTTTAGGAAGCGCCCTTTTGAAAGTACTCATGACTGGCGATTCTGCCGGATAGCGGACGTCTAGGAGATTATTTCCTGTGCCATACGAGTGCTGTAAGAAAAACTCTTTTTGAATACAAGTGATGTATTTGTAACTTCAGAGCATTCGTACTGTCTTATTATTTCCTTTTTCCGTTGTCTGGTGTACCGAGGTTTCTCTTTTCTGGCAGTGTCTGTCGAGAGTAACTCTTTCGGAGTGCCTTTTTTTTTTTGAATTTATTTGGCCGTTTCTGGCGATTTGATCATTTTTTTAGAAATGATATCTCCGCAGGTGCGTAGCATTCTAGTTGTGCGGGACGGATTTTCCATCTCTATACTCTAGTCGGTAAGCCCCTTGCCTGGTGATGTCGATTATCCTGTAGGGTCCTTCCCAAGCGGGAGCAAGCTTCCCTGCGTTTATTTTAGTAGTGTTTTGGAACACCTTTCGGAGGACCCACTCGCCTATTGCAAAAGCTCTGACCCGTACGTTCTTGTTGTAACTGCGGGCCACCTGCTGCTGATGCCTAGCTAGGCGCACTCGTGCTCTTTCTCTCAGCTCTTCCAGAGTATCAAGGTCAGCTGCTAGCTCGGCATTCTGGTCGGGCGTTTGTAGTCCATACCGCGCGGTTAGTACGACGATCTCGGCGGGTATCACCGCCTCGCATCCGTACACCAGAGAGAATGGTGACTGCCTTGTGGCGGCCTTCGGGGTGGTCTTGTCGGCCCACAGGACGTAGGGAAGCTCGTCGGCCCAGCGCCCCTTGGCTTTCACCAGTCGCTTCTTGAGATTATTGATAATAACCTTGTTGTTGGATTCTGCTTGTCCGTTGGCCTGTGGATAACGAGGAGTAGAGGTTACTAGGTCTATGTTCCACTGCCGGCAGTAATCGCGGGTTTTCCTGCCGATGAACTGTGACCCTTATCGCAGTTGATCTCTGAGGGTATCCCAAAGCGGCAGATAATATGCTTTTTGATGAACGCCACCACATGGGACTCCTTGATCTCTTTGTATGCCTCTACTTCAATCCATTTGGAGAAATAATCCGTGACCGCCAGGAAGAATACCCGTTGGCCGGAAGATGGTAGCAGTTTTCCTACGATGTCCATCCCCCATCTCATAAATGGCCACGGGGTCAGCGTTGGGTGCAGTGGTTCTGGTGGCTGGTGAGGGGTTGGGGCATGCTTCTGGCAAGCTTTGCAATTTTGAGAGTATTCTGCGGCGTCTTGGCGCATGGTAGGCCAGTAGTATCCCAAGTTAAGAGCTTTGTTCGAGAGGCTACGCCCCCCAGAGTGGTTCCCACACTCGCCTTCATGAAGTTCCTTGAGTATCCTGCCCGCCTCTGTTTTTGTGACGCAGCGGAGTGAGGTCCCTACTGCGGATTGCTTGAACAAGACGCCATCTTTTACACTGTATTGGGTGGCTCTCATTCGGAGTGCTCTTGCTTCGGATTTCTCCGCCGTCAGCTGTCCATGATCGAGCCACCGTAGGTAGGGTCTCGTCCAACACTCAGTGTCTTGGGAGGTGCTCGTTGTACCGGCTGTCGGATTACCACCGTCGAGCGTCCTTGCCTCTTGGGGATCCCCACTGTTCGACTCTTCAAGATCTTCCCTACCAAGCACTCCCCGCCGCTTGGGATCCTCGCTGGCGAGTATCCCCGGGGGATGGTTATTTCCCAAGATCTCCACCACTTTGTGTTTGGCCGTCAATGAGTCGTCCTGTGATTCTTGTCTCGATGAATTAATCCCCCGTTCGATTGCCGGAACTAGCACATGGACCAGGGGGACCGATGCGAACTCCTCGGGATCCAAGGCGGAGGCCAAGTTGGCTAGGCCATCGGCCTGTGCATTTTCTTCTCTGGGGACTTGCTGGATAGTGAAGGTCTCGAACTCGCGCATGATTTCTCTGACCTTCTCCGCGTACGCCGCCATCCTGGCGTCTCTGGCGGTGAAGGCTCCCAGAATTTGATTTACGATCAGTAGCGAATTGCACTTCACCTCTATTTCCCTGATAGTCAGGTCTCTGGCGATCGTCAACCCCAGTATAAGTGCCTCATACTCCGACTTGTTGTTTGTAGCTCCGAAAGCGCACCGCACTTCCTACGCTATCTTGTCCCCCCTTGGCGATTTCACCACTACTCCAATCCCTACTCCTCGGCTGTTAGAAGCTCCATCCGTATGCAAAGTCCATATTCCGGAATTCTCATCTTCTGTTACGAAGGCTTCTTGCTGTCTGGCTTCTTCTTCTAATGTAGGACTGAAATCGGCCACAAAATCTGCTAGCGCCTGGGCTCGGATCGCCGCTTTCGGCTCATAAGTAATGTCAAAACCGCTCAAGTGTATTGCCTACTTGGCCATTATTCCGGTGATCTCTGGCTTCCTCAGTATGGCCTTCAACGGGTAGTTTGTGCGGACAGTTATAGGATGGGACTCGAAGTACGGCCTCAGCTTTGCGGAAGCCATGACGAAAGCAAGGACCAACTTTTCCAGAGGCGAATAGCGTGTCTCCACTGCAAGCAGGGTGCGATTGACGTAGTATACTGGTAGTTGGTCTCCTTGGTCCTCACGCACTAGTACGCCGCTGATGGTAGCTTCGGTCACCGCCAGGTATAGGAGGAGATTTTCGCCCTCCTCGGGCTTGGACAACAGCATCGGGTTGGACAGGTATTGTTTGAGTTGTTGAAAGGCCGCTTCGTGGGCCGGAGTCCACTCGAACTTCCTGTTCTTCCGCAACACATTGTAAAACAAGCGGCACCTATTGGACGATTTCGAGATGAAGCGGTTCAGAGCCGCCACTCGTCCCGTCAGTTTCTGTACATCTTTCACACACCTAGGCGATCGCAAGACTGCTACGACTCGAATTTGATCAGGACTAGCTTCGATCCCGCGCTGGGTAACCATAAACCCGAGGAAGCGTCCAGAGGTTACTCCAAATGCGCACTTTGCCGGATTGAGCTTCATACGGTAGCTGTCTAGGGTTTGGAAGGCCTCCTCTAGATGTAGGATATGATGTCTGGCCTGCTTAGATTTGACGAGCATGTCGTCAATGTACACTTCCATTGTCCTGCCGATGTGTTTCTGGAACATGCGGTTGACCAGTCGCTGGTAGGTGGCCCCAACGTTTTTGAGTCCGAAGGGCATCACTCGGTAGCAGTAAGTACCTTGGCAGGTGATGAATGACGTCTTCTCTTGATCGTCCGGATGCATCTGAATCTGATTGTAGCCGCTGAAGGCGTCCATAAAGGTGAGCATTTCGTGGCCAGCGGTGGCGTCTACCATGGCATCTATATGCGGCAGGGGAAAGGAGTCCTTCGGGCAGGCTTTGTTAAGGTCCGTGAAGTCGATGCACACCCTCCATTTCCCGTTTTTCTTGCTCACAACCACGACGTTTTCTAACCACTATGGATATTTTACTTCCTTGATTTTCCCCGTCCGGAGTAAGTTTTGCACTTCCTTGTCAACGATTAGGTTCCGCTCGGGTGCAAACTTTCTTCTCTTTTGTTTGACTGGTGGATGGCAGGGATCCACATTCAACCGATGTGTGATGATGGCAGGGTCAATCCCCACCATGTCCTCGTGTGACCAGGCGAAGCTGCTGCTGTGCTCCTTGAGGAAACTGATCAATTCGTTTTTTCTTTCTGGAGACAAGTCCTTCCCGACCCGTATAGTCTGTTCGGGCTTCTGGCTGTCGAGGATGACTTCCTCGATCTTATCGGCCTCGGGGTCCAATGCTGGCGTGGGCCCCTTGGCTTCCTGTAATTGCTATGCGGTGTGGGCAACGGTCGCCTTGAGGGCGGATTTGTAACACTCCCTGACTAGCCTCTAATCTCCCCTGATTTCCCTAACTCCCCACGGCGTGGGAAACTTTATGGTTTGGTGGTAAGAGGAAGGGACCGCTTTCATGTCATGGATCCAAGGTTGCCCCATGATGATATTGTAGCAGGACGGACAATCAAGCATAGAGAACCTGACCTGGAAGTTGATCCCCTTAGCATAAGTGGGGAGGGTTATTTCCCCCAGGGTATGAGCGATTTCCCCACTGAATCCCACCAGCGCCACCGATTTCCTGAGGATGTTCTCCTCTTTCAGCCCCATCTCCTTGAGGGCGTCGAGCGTGATCATGTTGGTGGAGCTTCCGGTGTCGATGACGATCCTCCTCATGAGTACGTTTCCCATAGATAGAGATATAACCAATCCGTCGTGGTGGGGGCCTACTAAACCAGCTGAGTCTGAGTCGCTGAAAGTGATGGTACTCCCCGGGTGCCCATCAGAACTGCGGATGTTCGTTATCAACGGTCCCTCTAGGTGCCCCCGTGCGTGACGTTTAGCTGCCGAATAGGTGACACCACAAATATCCGAACCGCCACTGATGATGTTGACCACTTTCACATACTTTGGAGATGATGGGATATCCATGGGCTCATTTAGATTCAGGCTGGCGGGCATACCGGGGTTAGCAGAGATTTCTGTCAGCATGCCCCTTGAATGCAAGTACGCTAGCTCTTTCCTGAGGACGAAGCATTCGTCCGTCTCGTGACCGTAGTATTCGTGGAAATCACACCATTTAGTTTTATCCCTTTTGGGGTTTGGATTTTCTGTCTTCTTAGGCCATCTGATACGATACCCGAATTTCTCCAAACCTTTCACGATCTCTGCGTTCCCCAGACCTTGGTTGTATTCATGGACTTTCGGCCGGTTGGGGCATCCTTCTTCCCGCTTGGTTGCTTGATGCCTGCGGCGTGGACTCCAGGTGCTTCAGGTCTACTCTTTAAATACGGCTGACCTCGACGTTCTCTTCGCTGGTCGAAAGGGGCTTTCCTTTCGACCCGGTTGAAGACTCAGGTGGCCCGTACGGGGATTTCATCTTCTTCGAGCCGGATGTGCGCCAGAGCTTTCACCTGAACATCCTCAAAGCTGTGGCACGGGTACTTGGTGAGTTCCCTGTAGAGCTCGCTGTCTGGCAACAGGCCTCTCCGGAAGGCTTTTATCAACGTGGGCACGTCGCAAAGCGGGATCGCTACTTTCTCCCGGTTGAACCGGTTCAAAAAGGCGTGCAGGGACTCCCCGGGTCTTTGTGCTACTCGGTACAGATCGTTAGACTTTTTCATCAGCTTCCTGTTGTTGGCGAACTACATCCGGAAGGTATCCACTAATCCTGCGAAGGACGCTATCCCCCCTTTGGGGAGGTTGATGAACCAGGTCAGGGCGGCGCCGGACAGAGTGGCGCCGAATCCCTTGCACATGATTGCTCTCTAGATTCTCGCGGTATCGAGCTGGTCAACATCTTTTGCTTAAAGATGGCCACATGCTCGTTGGGATCTCCCGTCCCATCATAGGTGGGGACTGTTGGGACGGAGAATCTCTTCGGGATGTCTACTTGGCGATTGGAGTCGCGAAGGGGGACTCGTCATAGCCGTCTAAAGCTTCCTTCTCGAGGGGTGGAGGTACCCCGGGTATCTGTGCGATCTTGTCTTCGAGTCCTTTGAGCCGATCCTGCATATATTTATTGAAAAGCACTTCTAGGAAGGGTTCTGTGGGGGGTACCTTTCTCTCGGATCCTTCGCTGTACAGGGGGTGGAAGACTCCCGTGCCTGCGGCTAGGTTTCCGTGCGTTAGGGCATTGGGCACTCCCGGGAGGGTGGCCGCCGGGGTGGCCGTGTTTACCGTCGAGGACGGTCCTCCAACCTGAGAGTTGAAGGCTTCTCCCAGGTTGAGGCGGACAGTAGCCTCCCTGACGGTTCCGATTGGGCGGGATCCGCTGTGTGACGCCGAGGCCGCCTGCAGTTGTTCGCGAAGGCTTGCATTCTCCGCAGTGAGTTGAGTGATATGGTCCATGTGAGTTTAGTTGCGGTCTTTCTGGCTAACCATATCTTGCTGGAGAGCGGATATCTTGGCTGCAAATTCGTCCAAGATGTTGCGCAAGTCCAGGACTTCCTCGGTGTTGCCATCACGAGTGTTTTCCTCAAGGCGAGCGCCCCGTCTTCCTCCAATTCCTCCATCGGCAGGAGAGGATGGTTGCGAATTCGTCATTTTCTTGAACGAGAACGTTCCTGCCTTGATCGAGAGAACAAGCGAAACCGGCTAGGGTCCCACGGTGCGCGCCAAATAATTTTGGTCAATTTCTGACCAACGATAACCGAAAGAGATACTTTGGATTTGTGGGAGCAAGCTAACTGATAAACACAATGTCAAAGACCAAAGTAATCGTTTGTATTAGGATTTTTCGAGTACAATTTCTGAGTTTGATTACAATTCCATGATGCTTTTTCTTTTGCCTACCCTCCGTATTTAAACCCTGTAAATCGATGTCAACCTCCGCCCTCCTGCTCCTCCGATCGTGGCTTCCGTCCTCCACGTCTCGAGATCCACTATTCGGGCGGTTATCGTTAAGCTTCATCCGGCGGGCCTTGCTATCTGGGAGATTTTTCGGTAATCCGAGCCTCATGACTAAATCTTGTGCTAGCGGGCTGGGCCGCCTAACGGGCTGGTGATTTTTGGGCCCAACAATTTAGATATGTGAAAAAATGTGATATGAATGCCCAATCAAAGTATACTCCAAGAGTTTTAAAGCTCCTAGCAAATGAATTCCTGCCTTGCGCCCTTGCCTAAATATAGATAAGGACGGTGTGTGTCTTAATCCCAAATTGGCAAAAAGTCCTATTTAAGACGTTTTGCATCTCTAGAGTAAATTGGTTCATATTTGCAGTGAATTGTACTTGTCCCGATTTGTACATACCCAGCTGGAAAGGTCCGAATCTAGTTGCTTTTCTAGATCCTTTTTGTCTTAAAAACTTCTTTTGCCAATGAGTGGTACTCTACACTGAATTCATACAAGGTGTAAAGTAACCCAAATTTCTTGTACTATGAGATTGATGACACTTGCATTTTCGAGTAGCTAATACTCAAGTTTCACCGATGATTACCCATTTAGAACATGAATTTTTTTATCACATATTCAGAAACCCAAATACTCAACCGTAACACTCTTGAAGAGTTGAAGGTAGTAAATAAAATGAAGAAACTGATCGCCTCTCGGTGTGCGAGGGTCTAGAGATACAATTTATAACCCGACCCCGTTGTAGCACGTGGTGGGTGTCGAACACTCGGCAAGTCTACTCGATCGATGTGCCTAGATACTAGGAAGCTAGAAAGGAGAGCATAAAACAAAGGAAAACAAAGAAAACAGTCGGGACCGACACTGAGGTCACGTCGGGCCCGAGGTTAGCGAAAAGAGGAAGTCGGGACCGACACTGGGTAAGTCGGGCCCGAGGTAGCTGTGGATGTCGAACTTCAAGGATTTAAAAGTAGATCTTGGGCTTTTGGGTTCCTTCCCTAGTAGATTAAGGCTTTTCCACCCCAATTCAAGCAATGAGTGATGATCGGACTAGGATCGAGTGCTTTCCCCCTCGTTCCAACCACTTCTACACCTCGATCATTGGGGAAATCCCCTTCGAAGCAAGGTCTTGAGATTGATACATGTTCACTTTCGCTACTTTGCCAATCTCAAGCCTTGATTCCCAACTTTCGCAAGGAATTGTAGCTCTATGTAGAGTGGGTTCCTTAGATCAAACACTCAAGGCTATGGAATTGGGGTTTCTAGCCTAAACCTAGCTAGGGTTTTCCCCCATAACCCAAGATCAAGGAGATCTACTCCATGTGACAAGTAAAGAAAGCAATCAAATCAAAAGGGAAAGCAACCATCATAATCAATCTCAAAACAAAGAAAAGTTTCATTCAAATCCAAAGCAATCCACAAATTCCAATCAAGGGTTTTCAAATCCACAAGAACAAAGCAAATCAAAGCAAATCTACCAACAAAACCTATCAAGTCTTCCTCTCTTAGCCAATTCTCTCTCTCTTCCTCCTCCTCTCCTTCCTCCTTGCTCTCCAAGTATCCTCTTGGTTCCTCTTCCAAGTGTGGGAACCCTTTCCCCCCTTTTGTGTGTATGAGAGGGAACCCTTTCTTAGAAGACAAGAGGGCCTTTTATAGATTAGATGAGGGGCAAAAGTGGAAGTCCACAAATTCGTGCCTTGGAGCCCAAGTAGTTCGGTGACCGACTCGGACCGACACGGAGGACCTCGGGCCCGAGTTACTGTGCATCTCGGTCCGAGGTTGGAAACTTCAAAGTCGGGCCCGACGTGGTTGCAACTCGGTCCGGACCTCGTTCCACTTTCTTCTTGTTGGCTTCTCTTGTTCTTCTTCATGGCTTGCTCCTCTCTTTCCCGCTTTAGCTCGGCCTTTGCTCCATGTCTCGACCCTCCTTCAAATTGATCCTCGATTCATGCCAAATTACCTACAAAACACATAAAATGCGCATAGTCTCCGAATCTCATAGAAATACGGGAACTAAGCTAAAAAGGAACAAAACGCACAAGAAAAGGGGAAAAAGAAACATATTTACAAAGGAAATCACATATGAAAACACCACCAAATAGAGAGACATCAAAATACCCCATACTTAAACTTGCTTGTCCTCAAGCAATAACAATGTAAGCAAGACCGAAACATAATCTTCAAGTAAAGCCTCGTATGAAAACTTATTTTAAGCACAAGTGATTGATATTCAAGCCAGATTACATCATCACACATGATTAAGTGTTCCAAGGAATAAAGTCAATGCAACTAAGCCTCACTTTAGGGATATGTGAATGTGTATCACTCATCATGTGTTTGGGTTTAGCAATGAACACTCAAGCTCAAAAATCATGCAAGTAAGGACTTTACTATTGAAGCTAATATCACTAATTCCTCCACCTAGAGATGCCTAATGCAAAGTACACAAAGAATTTCGAACTTGGCTCAATGGAGGTCCTCAAAGAGGTTCCATTCGGCCGGGTTGTAATGGGGCTTTTGGTATTTCTCAAGGTGGGAATTATTTGGTCTTGTGGTGCTTACAATGGGGATTGAACAACCTAAACTCTCACCAACTTCACCAAAATTCCACAATTACTTTCACACTCACCCAAAAGATTTAACATTTTCCTTTCAACCCAAAATTTCACTTAACATTCCACTTCATCTTTGCTCTTATGCTTTTTGTTGGATTTTCAACACTTTCTACATTTGGACCGACTTTCTTATGACATCGGGCCTGATGTTGCTTCTAACTCGGTCGGACCATTTTCTTCACTTAAGCTCTTTGCTTTATTCCACTTTACATTTCCAACATTTTCTTTCTTTCTTTTCTTTCTTTTTTCATTTTTGTACAACAAAGATGCACTACCAAATGATTCATAACACCATTCTTTGCCCTTAAACCCAAGAGAATCTCAACTCTTCAAATACAATCCCAACCTCTCTTCTAAAGTCCAATCCCATAAGGGTCAAGTCATATAAGGCTAGGAATAATATTTTTGAGGAGTTTCAAACAAAGGCTTAGGCTAGAACGGGGATACAAACAAAGGATTAACTTCATGGTAGGATATGGAACATTTATGTGACTAGAAGAATAAAGTTCAAAATCAATGTGACAATGCTAGGACAATTCTCATGACGGTCTTGGAAAATAGATAAACACCGCAATAGCAAGTTTTACTAAGCATGAATGAGCTAATCACACAAGAAACATGAGGGATATGCAAATATGAACAAGCATCCCTAAAATGGCCAAAAATCAATCTCACAAGGGTCACTCATACTTAGTTGCATAAGAACTCATCCTAGAACTCACATGTTCAATAAAACAAGCAAGATATCATGATCACATCAAAAGCAACATCATTTAAGAGGCTAAACTATCCAAAAATATGCAAAGGAATTTACATGCTCACATCATCATTAGCTTTTATTTTGGCAATCTAAGATGGGCATTTCTAGTCCAAAACCTACAAAACACAAAATCTTTTTGTTGTTTTTAACACAATTTTTCTATTTTTATGGATTTTTTTGCAAAAATTTCTCTAAAACCAAAAACAAAGACTCATCCACTCAAAACCAAATCAATCATCCATGTCTTTCATCAAACCACAAACCAAGAAGCAAACATCCCAAATACAAACTAGAAACACAAACTAAATATCCTCAAAATAACAAACAAACATAAACAAGTGAAATCATGAACACACTTACCCCCACCCCATACTTAAAATTTTGATGTCCCCATCAAACAAGGAAACCAAAACTTAAAAGCAAGAGAGAAGAGTATGAAGAGCTCACAATTTCTTTATTCTTCAATGGCATGTCTAGGATCAATTGGCGAGGACGAGAGCCCATGAGGCTCTAACTTCTTCGCTTGGACCGGCCTTGTCATAGAACTTCTTCACTCGATGACCATTCACTTTGAAAATATGTCCTCGTTCATCAACCAAATCCACCGCACCATGAGCATAGATACGGTGGACCACAAATGGTCCACTCCACCTAGTCCTTAACTTTCCCGGGAAAAGTTTAAGCCTTGAATTGAAAAGAAGAACCTTGTCACCGGTTTGATAGGTCTTTGGAATTAACTTCCTATCATGCCACTTCTTGGTCTTCTCCTTGTACAACTTGGAGTTCTCATAGGCTTTCAACCTCAATTCTCCCAACTCATGAAGCTCTAGAAACCTTTTCTCACCGGCCAAGTTGATATCCCAATTCATCTCTTTGAGAGCCCATTTTGCCTTGTGCTCAAGCTCTACCGGAAGATGGCATGCCTTGCCATAAACTAGATTGAAGGGTGTAGTTCCCAAAGGTGTCTTGAAGGCGGTTCTATAAGCCCAAAGTGCATCATCGAGCTTAGAGGCCCAATCTTTCCTTGATCGAGATACGGTCTTCTCCAAGATAGCCTTGATTTGACGGTTGGACACCTCGACTTGCCCGCTTGTTTGAGGATGATAAGGAGTAGCAACTCGATGAGACACCCCATACTTAATCAACACATTCTCGAAGCACCTCTCAATGAAATGAGGTCCGCCATCACTTATGAGAACCCTAGGCACACCAAACCTTGCAAAAATGTTGCTTTTCAAGAACTTCATCACCACCCTAGCATCATTGGTTCATGTTGGTATGGCCTCCACCCATTTTGAGACATAGTCCACGACTACCAAGATGTACTTGTAAGGCCCCGATGTGGGAAATGGTCCCATGAAATCAATACCCCATACATCAAATAACTCGACTTCTAGAATGCCAGTTTGAGGAGTCTCATTCCTCCTTGATAGGTTCCCCTCTCTTTGGCACTCCTCACACTTCCTCACATAATCATGCACATCCTTGAACATGGTTGGCCAATAATAACCACATTGAAGAATTTTTGAAGTGGTTTTGGAACTCTTAGCGTGACCTCCCGTAGGCAAGGAATGGCAATGGCGAATTATGCTCTCAACCTCTTCACTTGACACACACCGTCTATAGATTTGATCACGCCCTTCCTTGTAGAGATATGGATCATCCCAAAAATATTGTCTAGCATCATGTAAGAATTTCTTCCTAGCTTGATAAGACAAATTTGGTGGGATCACTCCCCCTACGGCAAAGTTAGCAAAATCCGCAAACCAAGGGGAAACCCCTCGTCTTACGACACTAATAGAAAGAAGGCAAGTGGGGGAGAAAGAATTAATTAATTGAGAACGAGAAGGAATGGAAATCGAGTTAGGAAACTTACTTTCTTCCACGGATCGACATTTAAGTGTACCGAGCCCGACATGGTTGGACGCCGGTCTAGCTTCGCAGACACACAGGTCACTCGGGCCCGATGTTGAAGTCCTCGGTCCCAACTCACTCGTACTTGCCCTGCCTTCGGTCCGATGTTCTAGACCTCGGGCCCGACTTACTTGGTTCGTCGATCCACCCTTCCTTTCCTCCTTTCCGCTCATGAGAACTTCATCTGCTCTTGAATCATCTATAGTCAAACCATCCTCCATCTCCAACATGTACTCAATGGGCAAACGGGATAGATGATCAGCTACCACATTTTCCGCACCGGTTTTGTCCTTGATCTCATGGTCAAACTCTTGGAGAAGGAGCATCCACCTTAGAAGCCTCGGCTTTGCATCTTTCTTCTTCATGAGGTATTTGATTGCCGCATGGTCCGTGAAGACTACCACCTTTGATCCCACAAGATATGAACGGAATTTCTCAAATGCAAACACTATTGCAAGAAACTCTTTCTCCGTCGTTGTGTAATTGCACTGAGTTTCATCCAAAGTTTTGCTTGCGTAGTAGATGGCATGCAACTTTCCATCCTTCCTTTGCCCAAGGACGGCCCCCACGGCGAAATCACTAGCATCACACATTACCTCGAATGGAAGATTCCAATCGGGTGCCGCCATTATTGGAGCCGAGATCAAGGCATCTCTCAACCTACAAAAAGAACTCATGCAATCCTCGGAAAATTCAAAGGGCACATCCTTCATCAAGAGGTTAGACAATGGTTTTGCAATCTTAGAAAAATCCTTGATGAACCGTCTATAAAATCCCACATGACCTAAGAAACTCCTAGCATCACGAACACAAGAGGGAGGAGGTAGTTTTTCAATTATTTCAACTTTAGCTTTATCTACTTCTATCCCCCTACTAGAAACTAGGTGTTCTAGTACTATGCCCTCCTTCACCATGAAGTGGCATTTTTCCCAACTAAGCACCAGGCTAGTCTCCTCACATCTAGTCAAAACCTTGTCTAAGTTAGCTAAGCAAACATCAAATGAGGAACCATAGACGGAGAAATCATCCATAAACACTTCTACTATATCCTCAACCATATCGGAGAAGATGGACATCATGCATCTTTGAAATGTTGCCGGCGCATTACATAAACCAAAAGGCATGCGTCTATAGGCAAAAGTCCCATAAGGACATGTGAATGTCGTCTTCTCTTGATCATCAAGATGAATAGGGATTTGCCAAAACCCGCTATACCCGTCAAGGTAGCAAAAATATTCATGTTGTGCTAATCTTTCTAGGACTTGATCTTTGAAAGGAAGAGGAAAATGGTCTTTGCGAGTGCCACTATTAAGCTTACGGTAATCAATACACATACGCCATTTTGTTGTGGTTCTCATAGGTATCATTTCTCCCTTTTCATTTTGCACAACGAGACCTCCTTTCTTAGGAACTACATGCACGGGACTCACATACTTGCTATCGGAAATTGGGAAGATGATTCCCGCATCCAACATCCTAAGTATTTCACTCTTTACCACTTCTTTCATGTTAGGATTTAATCTTCTTTGGGGTTCAATAGTGGGTTTATGGTTATCCTCCATATAAATCCTATGCATGCAAATTGAGGGAGAGATTCCCTTTAGTTCCTCTAGTGAATACCCTAAAGCTCCTCTATGTTTTCTTAGAACCTCTAACAACTTAGACTCCTCCTCATCATTCAAGTTGGCATTTATGATTACGGGTAAAGAAGAGTTGGGACCAAGAAATGCGTACCTCAAATCTTTTGGAAGCTCCTTGAGTTCTTGAGATGGTTCCGATGGTGCTTGAACTTCTTCTTTCTCGGCCTTGAACACCTCCAAATAAGACATCCTTTCCTCCAATTGTTCATGCTCAATCATATTGAGGGCTAGACCTTGGTGCTCTATCTCAATTTCTCTAGGTGGTGGGGTGGCTTTCAACCTAAGCTCCCTTGGCCTTGACTTCTTAGAAACGGCTTCCCATTGCAATCCAAGAGGAACTTGGATCATCTTAGCTTCCTTATGTACGGTCCCTTTTGAAGTTGGCCTAAAGAAAAACTCAGTCTCTCTTCCTCCAATGTCAAGAGACAAGTGGCCCTTTTTTACATCAATGATTGCCCCAACCGTAGCAAGGAAAGGTCTCCCTAGTATAATCGGTTCACCAGGCACTTCTATCATGTCCACCACAACAAAGTCGATTGGGACATAGTGGCCTTCAATGCAAACGGGATAATCCTCGACGATACCAATTGGCTCGATGGACGACCCATCCACTATTGTTAACCTCATGTTGACCGGAGCTATGAGACCCATGGATGTGGATTTCCATATGGTGTAAGGAATGATGCTCGTGCTTGCTCCAAGATCACACAATGCTTGGAAGTTTTGAGACCCCACACCAATGGTGATAGCAAAACGACCAGGATCTCCTAGCTTTTGCGGTAACTCCAAGGTCTTGACCTCATCTTGCATTTCAACTATGGACCTCTTCTTGCTCAAAATCTCCTTTAAAAACTTGGCATAAGATGGCATCTCGCTCAATGCATCGGTGAACGGGATGGAGATGTTCAAGCCTTGCAAGAGTTTGAGAAACCTCTTGAACTTGTTCTCAACAACATCTTTCGGCTTCTTCGAGGGATATGGAAGAATTGTTGCACTTTGAATCATGCTTGGTTCAACCTCTTTGGACTTCCCCACTTCAGTTGCAACATTTCCTGGTTGGACCGACTTGGGCACCATGTCGGGCCCGATGTTGTGAATCTCGATCCTAGGCAGAGGAGTCGGATCGAGGTTCGGGTACGTCGGGCCCGAGTTGCTCTCAACCTCGTTCCGGGGTGAAGGGGTCGATCTTCTTGTTGGGTCGACTTCGGGGGACATCGGACCCGACTTGCTGGGTAAGTTGGTCCGACTCTCTTCACTCTTCTTAGGCATGTGTGGCTCGGGTAGGTTTCGGCCACTTCTCAATCCAATTGCCCGGACTTCATTTTGATTGTTTTGAGCTCGAGGGTTCTCCTCGGGTCGGCCTGGAAGTCTCCCATTCTCTCTCGGGGCTTGAGTTGCGATTTGGGCAAATTGATTGTCGACTTGCCTCCTCCATGCACCAAACTCATTGAATTGGGTCCTCATCTCCTTGAACCCATCTCTCATCTCTTGAGCAAATGATTGTAGCTCATTGAATCCCGGTGGTCTATATGGTGGTGGTGGCGCCCTTGGCTCGTTTTGGTTGAAGTTGTTGTTGTAACCTTGAGCTTGACCGTTGTTCCACCGACCATTGCCACCATTGTTGAAATTGCCTCTTCCACCGAAATTTCCTCGAACAAAGTTTGCCTCCTCAATTCGCTCGGCCAAGCGCACTTGGCTCTCATTCGGACAAACTTGATCCGGTGTCACTTCACCTTCAAGGTTTGCCTCCTCAATTTCCTCGAACAAAGTTTGCCTCTTAAGCTTGCTCACTTCACCTTCAAGGAATTGGAGCTTCACATCCCTATCAATATCTTCTCTCTTTGGATCATATAACTTCCTTGCACCTTCACCTTGAACTTTCACCTCTTTGCTAGCTTGACTCACCCCATACATGGCCTCATAATCGGATAGCTTGTCAAGTAGCTCCCAAGATTGATCCGGTGTCAAGTCTATGAATCCACAATCGGTGTGGAGATTGAGCTTGTCCTTCGTTACCGGATTGATGCCTTGGAAAAAGATGTCTTGAAGCACATATGGTTGTTGGCCATGAGTAGGACATTGGCCCAACATCTCCTTGAAACGGTCCCATGCTTCGAAGAGAGGCTCATTCGGACCTTGTTGAAAGCTTGCAATCTTCCTTCTTAGCTCGGTTGTCTTTGAGGGCGGGAAGAACTTCATCAAGAAAGCATCAAAGAGTGTCTTCCAAGTTGTGATTGACCTAGGAGCTTGGCTCTCTAGCCAATGTGTGGCCTTGCCCCCAAGTGACCATTTGAACGCCTTTAGAAGCACATATGTCTCCTCATCGGTAGAGATCGTCTCACACATGTCCACAAAACGTTTGACGTGCTCTATGGGACACTCATGTGGACGGCCCTCGAATTGATCACGCTTGATGAGGGTGATGAATTGCGTCTTGATCTCAAAATTCTTGGCAACCTCGGGAAGCACAATAGCCGGCTCGGGTACCCTCAACTCCGGATGCATGTATTGGCGTGCATTCCGGGGTAGAGCGTTGAGTTGAGCCTCGGCTCTCATCCGTTGCTCCCGTTCTCTTCTTGCCACCTCCTCTTGATTGTCCCTCTCAAGTTGCAATCTAGCCATTTCGGCCCTAAGTTGAGCCAACTCCTCATCAACATGGAGAGCTTGATTCGCCATCCTTTTCCTTCTTCGGGCTTCCTTGAGAATACTTTCCGGATCACTCACAAACTCAAGCTCAAGTGTTCCTCGGGAGGAACGAGCTAGCATACACCTACAAAACAAAGACACAAACCAAAACAAATCAAAAACAAACAAAGGGTTTGGGCTTTTCCCTCACCCAAATCACTACCAAAACGAAAGAAACTCACCAAATTGGCACTCAATGCACTTAGACTTCCCCGGCAACGGCGCCAATCTTTTGATCGCCTCGGTTTGCGAGGGTCTAGAGATACAATTTATAACCCGACCCCGTTGTAGCACGTGGTGGGTGTCGAACACTCGGGAAGTCTACTCGATCGATGTGCCTAGATACTAGGATGCTAGAAAGGAGAGCATAAAACAAAGGAAAACAAAGAAAACAGTCGGGACCGACACTGAGGTCACGTCGGGCCCGAGGTTAGCGAAAAGAGGAAGTCGGGACCGACACTGAGGTCACGTCGGGCCCGAGGTTAGCGAAAAGAGGAAGTCGGGACCGACACTGGGTAAGTCGGGCCCGAGGTAGCTGGGGATGTCGAACTTCAAGGATTTAAAAGTAGATCTTGGGCTTTTGGGTTCCTTCCCTAGTATATTAAGGCTTTTCCACCCCAATTCAAGCAATGAGTGATGATCGGACTAGGATCGAGTGCTTTCGCCCTCGTTCCAACCACTTCTACACCTCGATCATTGGGGAAATCCCCTTCGAAGCAAGGTCTTGAGATTGACACATGTTCACTTTCGCTACTTTGCCAATCTCAAGCCTTGATTCCCAACTTTCGCAAGGAATTGTAGCTCTATGTAGAGTGGGTTCCTTAGATCAAACACTCAAGGCTATGGAATTGGGGTTTCTAGCCTAAACCTAGCTAGGGTTTTCCCCCATAACCCAAGATCAAGGAGATCTACTCCATGTGACAAGTAAAGAAAGCAATCAAATCAAAAGGGAAAGCAACCATCATAATCAATCTCAAAACAAAGAAAAGTTTCATTCAAATCCAAAGCAATCCACAAATTCCAATCAAGGGTTTTCAAATCCACAAGAACAAAGCAAATCAAAGCAAATCTACCAACAAAACCTATCAAGTCTTCCTCTCTTGGCCGATTCTCTCTCTCTTCCTCCTCCTCTCCTTCCTCCTTGCTCTCCAAGTATCCTCTTGGTTCCTCTTCCAAGTGTGGGAACCCTTTCCCCCCTTTTGTGTGTATGAGAGGGAACCCTTTCTTAGAAGACAAGAGGGCCTTTTATAGATTAGATGAGGGGCAAAAGTGGAAGTCCACAAATTCGTGCCTTGGAGTCCAAGTAGTTCGGTGACCGACTCGGACCGACACGGAGGACCTCGGGCCCGAGTTACTGTGCATCTCGGTCCGAGGTTGGAAACTTCAAAGTCGGGCCCGACGTGGTTGCAACTCGGTCCGGACCTCGTTCCACTTTCTTCTTGTTGGCTTCTCTTGTTCTTCTTCATGGCTTGCTCCTCTCTTTCCCGCTTTAGCTCGGCCTTTGCTCCATGTCTCGACCCTCCTTCAAATCGATCCTCGATTCATGCCAAATTACCTACAAAACACATAAAATGCGCATAGTCTCCGAATCTCATAGAAATACGGGAACTAAGCTAAAAAGGAACAAAACGCACAAGAAAAGGGGAAAAAGAAACATATTTACAAAGGAAATCACATATGAAAACACCACCAGATAGAGAGACATCAAAAACCATGTATAAAAAGAGAGCCACCAAACCAAGAGTAGGCTAGGCTCTAAAAAAGGCTACGCCTTTTTGCACACTAATTTTGAGCTTTTTGCACCACAGTATAAGGTGCCGTAACATTGTCACACAATCTAATGCCGTAACATTAAAAAGTATTAAAATAAGATATTCTAATCTCGTGTTAAAGGCTTTTGCGTAACGCCCAAAACATTACGCATCTACGTAGCATTATATCACGGCACAACGTCGCGTTAAACGCAAATTCATTATAAGAAAATGGACTGGGCTGAAAATCGTCATTGGACCGGCCCATTAAAATTTCACGACAATATAATGCGTTGCATGACTGCAATATGTCGCGTGAAATAAGGCAAATCACTTGTAAGAAATGAATTTGGGCCGACCAGCCCAGTAAGCATCTCACGACACATGGTGTCGTGAAATAAGGCATATCACTTGTAAAAAAATGAATTTGGGCCGGTCGGGCCAGTAAGAATCTCACGGCACCATGTGCCATGATACGAGGGTTTTTAAAAGCGTAATAAAACACGTTATTGTGACGTCACCATCGTCGTCTTCAACTCGACTTCACTAGGGAGAGCGAGCAACAAGTTTTGAGCGACAAGATCTATCCACACAAGTACAAAATTTTTAGGGAAAAGAAAGGTAAAGGGGGCAAAATGGGGGGGGGGGCTACGCCACCGGATCTACAACGAGCGGTCCGACAGGCTCGAGGCTCGATTCAAGTAGGGGATGTTGGCATTCCCGCCGGGATGATTTCCGAGGCTAGGCAGCGTGCACCAGTTGCGACAATGGCTAGGCAGCGAGCAATGACCGCCAACGTGGCACGCCGGAGAAGACAACCGGTCGCTGGCGCGAGGCCGATGGGGGTGCAAGCGGCAATAGGTGCTAGAGGGAGCGGGACGATCACAACTGGACAGGTGGGTCCTGCTGGATCTGGACGGACGGGTGCGGGCCCGTTGGTTACTCCGACGCAGGCGACGGGTACGTCGGGATCAAGAGTCGGACCAACAATATTGGTATGTTTTTTAAATTTTATTATTTAATTTGATATTATTAATGGTTTAATTCATGTTTTAGTGATTAATATTTTCAATTGGAAAATATTTATATTTTTTTAGCATTATTATATGAATTGATAATAATTGTTTTACGTAATTGTTTACTATTCGAAATCGTTTATAGTTATGATTATATAATTAATTTTGTATATTCTACCTAATAACAAGAAATCATTTATAGTAATTTAAAAAACAAGGTTCCGTTAATAATATCAGGTAAGACTAAAGATCGCGGAGCCCATTTCGACTAATAAACTATGTTCTATAATTCATTAATTTATAAATCATAGAACAAGATTAAAAATATCATTAGATAATTGTAGTTATACAAATTGTAAATTAGTAACCACTAAAACATGATGAAAGTTAATTAATATTATTATATAATTTCAACTCTAGTTATCGTTAGATAACTAGAAATTATAAATTATAAACAAAAAAAATCAATAGATAATTTCTATTTAAAAAATAGAAATGAAATTGTTTAAAAAATCAATATCTCACCATAACTAGAATATGAATGATTATAATAACTACTACAATATCTTAAAAAAAAAGTTGATTGATTATTATAATCATTGATTGATTATAATAATTGGAAATTATTCATACAAAGTTGTTTAAAACTTTATAAAAAAAATAGAATTGGAAAAAATAGTATAATTAAATTTCGTCTATAAATTTATGTCGTGCAAGCGGCCTTGGCGGCCGGATTGAAGAGGAAGGAGCGCGAGTTCCACGCCCATCCTACCGGTAGGGACTTGATGGAGGAGTTCGACGCGATGGTCCGTGAGAGTGCGTCGACTTCCGCTCCGACTACCACAGTAGATCCTGTTGCTACTGCGACATCGACCCCGGTCCCCATCCCAGCTCCGACTCCGACGCCAATTACAAGAGCTGCGGGTTCGCAGCCCCCCTCTCCTGCCACCGTCGGGACCGGCGAGGTCCCCAACGCAGCATTACAAGCTTAGGTTCCTCCTCGTGATTCGGAGCCCGAGGACGCACGAGATGTGGAGCTCGAGGACGCACGAGATGTGGAGCTCGAGGACGCACGAGATGCAAAGCCCGAGGACGCACCGTGATGAGAGCATCTTGATGTTGCAAGCGGTGCAAGGCAATCCGAGGAAGACCCGAGAAATCTTGATGGAAGAACTTCTATTCTGGGTTCACAAGGACAAATCTCCCTCTTCCGGACTTAGAATTACGTGATTCTAAATCCCAGAGTTATATCTACAAGTCTTCTTTAATCCCTCTAAAATTTAGAAAAAAATCTTTTGTGGTTTGAAAGTTATGCCTATTATACTGAGGCGTTGCAAAGTCCACCGAGATTGAATTTCGACTTGTTTTTATGGAGTTTTTGATGGGGTTTATGGATCCGATTTTGATGGAGGATGAGATGGAGATTTTGAGGATGAAAGGTGATGGGAAAGTTGATGGTGATGGTGAATTTAGGATTGGATATGGACAAGCAAAACTCAAGGATATGACTCACCTTGAATCTAACTTGAACTAGGAGGTTCGGGCTAGGATGTGACTCACCTAGATTGAATCTCCGGACTTGGATCGATATGAGTCACCATCCACAAGATCTAAACTGAAAATTGAAAGAAAAAAAAGGAAAAACGTGCTTAAGAGGAGACAAAAGATTGGGATGTGTTCATCAAATTTTGTCTAGTATTGCCTTAGCTAGGGCTCGTGTGATGCGCCCAAGATAGGGCATGGCTCCTTGACTCGGCTTCTTAGCACCTCGAACACCGTCCTTGATTGCTTGTCCAAGTCTCGGCTGCCCTTTATCATGCACATTGGACTTGTCTTTAGAGCTGGAATCTTCACTCAAATCATGGGGCCATGACTCGGTAGATGGAATCACATCATCATCCTCCCCTTCAAAAGGATTCTTCCTCGAATCTATCAACACTTGTGAGCTCAACAATGAAGGTAGGGCTTCTAGCTCCCTTGGTGTGGCATTCTCCATGACAAAGACATCCTTCTTGGCCTCCACAAGAAAAGGAATGTAATCACCGCTTTGAGTGTCTAAAACAGCCTCGTCTTCCTCATGGAGCAAGAAGGGAAAACATGAAGGAATCATAGGAAATGCATCCATACATGGTGTAGCCAACGAGTTCATGGAGCTAGGAGTGATGGTAGGACGATGCTTGATTTTAGGAGACAATCCCACAACTTCCTCCTCTTCTTGCAATATGTGCCTTATTTCTATTAGACACTTGATGGCAATGAGTTGTTCCAATCCATGGAAAGGAGTCTCTGTTTTTGGTTGTTCTGTGTCACTCATCACTCTTTGTTGGAAGGAAGTCTCCTCCCCTTTACAAGGGGTCGTCCTCGAACCTTGATCCTCTTCTCGTGTCTCCTTGATCTTCACCACTTGAGGCACTTGTGTCCTCTCATCTAGCCCTAGGATTCGGCACTCCAAGGCATCCATGCGTGTCTCCATAGCTTCCACGGATTGTTGCAAGGATTGTTGAAAAGATTGTAACATGGCAGCCACCGAGTTGGAGAACTCCTCATCAAACTTTTGTTTTTCTTTTTCATCACCTACACTTGTCATCTTCGCGTGGCTCTGATACCACTTGATGGCCGGATCGATATGTTGCAAGAGAGGGGTTGTAAGTGCTCTTAGAAGCCACCTTGCGTGTCCATCTTGATCCCGCTTCTCTTTCTACAGTCTTTGGTGGAGGCTCGGAGATCACGGATATACTTGCGAGTTACGCTTCTCACGTCGCGGTGGATATTTGGGAGCTCGAGGACGCACGAGATGCGGAGCCCGAGGATGCACCGGATCCCGCCAAACCCATGATGGGCATCTCCATCCAATGTTCGTATGAACAAGGGCTTCCGATATAGTTTAGTTTTGGGATCAACTCCTCCAGTGAGGTGAACACAGATGCACCTCCTCATTTTATGGAAATCTCCCTCTTCCCAATCCAAGATGGATGCAAGAGCCCGGTACCCACAATTCCCATCCGGGAGGACATCTCTAACCCCATCGATGAAAGAGTACATAAAGACATCAATGGCCCGGACCCCAAAGCAAACTCCCATGTGGATCATGTCCTCCGTCTCTGAAGGAACTTTGGCACGTCCTTTGCCGACCGCTTTCTTCTTCCTTACAATCAGTTTTTCCGTAGGCGTCGTGTCCTCGTCAATATTCAAAACCTTGTCGTTCACCTTTCCCCACTAAGCCATCTTGTGCTCAAGGTGTGTTGGATGCCTCTTGGATTACTTGGTGGTGCCCTTCGGCCTTCCTTTATCCGGTTTGGTTAATGGCTCGGCAATCTTTGATCCACTCGGGGACAACATTTCATCAAAGTGTGAAATGATGTTGGACACTTGCTCTCGGCTCAATTCACCCCTGTTTTTTCTTCTGACCATATTACACCATTTGATGTCCTCAATGTCCAAAGGAGTTGTGGAATCCTCCGTAGTGTACACATCGGCAACGCCTTCCCATAACACTTGCCTCCAAAAAAGGTGAATCTCACACAATTCGATGGGCGTGTCGTCGACGATTGCACTCGCAACTCTATGGATGCATGGAATCTCGAAACAATCTCTCCACCAATGATCGTCGCACACTTCTTGGTAGTTACCTTCCACCACATCGAAATACATAGCCAACAAGATCTCGAAACACACCTCGGATACTCTATGAATCAATGGAGCAAACAGGTACCTAAATGTTGCAATGACGTTGTCCATCTTGTTCGGAATCGTTGTACATGATTTACCTAAATGCTGCAATGACGTTGTCCATCTTGTTCGGAATCGTTGTACATGATTTCTCTAAGTCTTCCCTCACGCGTCGAATCTGTGACTCCAAGTGATCGTGAATCTTTAATATCATTGTGTTGAAGCCCAGTGTTGATGAATCTAAAGTGTCCTTCACAACCTTGTGCATTCCCTCGACCCTGCCAATGTATAAAATTGTGCAATCACGAGATGAAAATAAAGTGATATTCAATATTATAAAATATCTTAAGTTTTAGCTTTAGCATAAGATGAGAAATTTACCTATTTGTCGTTCTAGTGAAGAAGTGAAGTCGATTGTCGGTCCAAGCTCTCACTATGTTCTTCTTAAAAGTCCTAAGCCAAGTCTTGTCCACGTATCCAACTAGCCCCGAATGCCAGTTCTTCAAGATTTCTTCTCGTTTTGCTTCGTAGATCTCCTCCATGGTTGACATGAATAACCCCCAACATCGATCCGCAAACGCTTGAGATGGGCCGTCATCTTTTAGGATGTCAAGCGCATAAGCTTTTATGTTTGCTCTAATATGCACCCAACATAACAAATGTATAACTTTGTCTTCGGTGATAACCTCGTGGATCGCATTTATGAGGGCTTGGTCTCGATCCGTCACAATGGTCGTTGGCATTTCACCTATCTCCTCGTACAATCTCCTCAAATGCTTTAAAACCCATGTAAAATGTGGAGTGTCTTCCTTGGACAAGAATGCAAACCCGATGTTAAATGTCAGGTTCGTGCATGTCATGCCAACCATCTCCAACATGAACATGCTATACCTATAAATTAGAATAAACTATTATAGCACATAAAAAAAAGATTAGAACACAAACCTCAAACGGGACAAAACACTAAATTAAAACATACATGTATGTCTTGTACGTAGCGTCCATAACAACAAGATAAGGAAACTTCTTCATCAAGTGTTGTGACGTCGGGTGGACAAAGAATAGGATATCTAACTCACCAGAAGCTGGGAGAGTTGTTGTCCGAACTCTATAACCCTGGTTTTGCATAAACTGTAGCGTTCATTGACACATCGTCAACGTACCACGGTCTGCCACTAATATTTTCTGCATAAAGTTCGATATTTGTTTCCTTGACGTCACATTTTGAGGGTTAGCAGACACCAACATAGTTGAAATAGCCTTCGGGCTCAAGAATAATCCGGAAGCATTGATGATCATATCCTGTTCCTTCTGGGTCAATCGGCCAGCATACAGGTATCCAAGGAAATTGGTACAAAGCTCATGGTTATGCAAGCCGAACTTCACCTCCAAAGTCCATTTTCGATTATACCTTGACCGGCGTCCAACCAACTTAAATGGGCAGTTGCACTTCCTTGACCCCCCCATCTTCTTTTTCGATCTAGATTTCCCGTAATGCTCGCATCTTCGATTCACACAATTTTCATTTGAGTTTGAAATGAGCAAAATCATCATCCTATCTCGACCGGTTTGCCTAACCCACTTAATCAACTCATCTCTATCATCCCACGATTGTTCCGTGGTAAAATCACTTGTGAAATTTGTACCACATGGCTACACATACAAAATTCCATCATATTTTTGTTTCTAATCAATTACACATAACCCTAAACAATTATATATTATTAATTTAACTTCTTAAGATGATATCGAATGAAAAACGTCATAAACAATTGTAATAACTTCGACTAAACAATTCTACTAGATTATAAAAATATTATACTATTTTCTATTACTTAGTAGATTCTAACAAATATAATGAATTGAAATAACTTTCTATACAATTTCTTAAATTTAATTCTAAATAATAATATCGAATTCTAAAACTACTTCGAACAATAACAACTCTAATAGATTATAACAATATTAAACGATTTCATATTACTTATTTGATTATAACAAATATAATAAATCGAAATAACTTTCTATACAATTTATTAAATTTTAACTCTAAATAATAAAATCGAATTCTAAAGCGATTTCAAATATAAACAATTCTACTATATTATAACTATATTAAACGATTTCATATTACTTATTTAAATCTAACAAATATAATAAATCTAAATAACTTTCTATATAATTTCTTAAATTTTAATTCTAAATAATTATATCGAATTCTAAAACGATTTCGAATATAAACGTATGTACCGGTAAAAAATTGCTCGGGTCAAACGATTCTTCTTGTTCATCTTCTTCTTCTCCTCCATCATATGAGGGATTTTGACCATCTTCTTCTCCACCATAAGACATTGTAAAAAAATATAATTTTTGCAAATGATAAATGTGGAAGAGGAAGATTGAGAAGAGGTATGTATGAAAAATGATGGAAAAGGGGTTTATATAGGGATAAATTCGACCGTTATTCCAACGTTCATATTTTTCACGGCATGTAATAGCGTGATATTTATAGCCGTTGAAACAATACACACTTGGGCCAGATTTGGGCTGGCCAGATTGGGCCCAGCCCATTCCAGATATCACGTAACCAGGTGCCCTGGTGCCGTGAGATCTGGACTGGGCTGGGCCCAATCTGGCTAGCCCAAATTTGGCCCAGGTGTGTATATCAGTCCACGCTTTGTTCTGTAGTTGTGTAATGCGTTCTAGTGTCGTGATATTACGCAGTTTTTTCTCAAAATACCCTAAAATTGAATATTTTAATACTTTTTAATGTTACAACACAAGGTGCCGTGAAATTGTTACTCTTTGTTATGCCGAGGTGCAATAAGCTAAAAAATGGTGTGCAAAAATCGGAGCGCTAAAAATCAAAATGCACGAGACATCTCATGGGCCTCCCCCACCCACCAACCAACCACCAAAATCAAACACAAAATGCCTGAGACATCCTAAGGTCTTCAACTCCTACCTCCTCTCCCATTAATATCACAAAGTAGAGATATGGAATTTACAAGAATTCACTACTCTTACTTAGTCATGGACATGGGCCGGGCCACCACCGGGCCGGGCCGGAGAAGTAGGGCCCGGGACCGGCCCGATATTGTACCGGGCTGGAGCGGGCCGGGCTGATATATATAGGCCCGATCCTTTATTTTTATTTTTTTATACATTAAATTTCCGGGCTGGGCCGGGCTGGCCCGAGCCCGACCGGGCTGGCCCGAGCCCGACCGGGCTGGGCCACAATTCCCCAACCCGGGCCCGACCCATGGCCCAGGCGGGTTGGGCCCGTCTGGCCCGCGGGTTGGACGGGCCGGGCCATTTTGGCCCACAATTGCGGGCCGGGCCGGGCTGGGCTAGGCTGGATCGCACTAATGGCCATCACTACTCTTACTATACAAGTATCCACATTGGGTCTAGCAACCCTAAAAGTAACCTCATTTCTAATACTCCAAATCGCCCAAACAAGGCAATTGAAGGCCAAAAGCTTTGCTTGAAAAAAGTGTACACTTCTTACCCCCAGAGTTAGCAAAGCACTCTATCCAGTATCCACACCTCTATGCTCGTCATCCTCGTCCCAGTTCTGATCCAATCAAAGGTTGCACT
Source organism: Fallopia convolvulus (assembly GCA_964016875.1). NCBI lineage: Eukaryota > Viridiplantae > Streptophyta > Magnoliopsida > Caryophyllales > Polygonaceae > Fallopia > Fallopia convolvulus. The sequence continues at coordinate 12,180,595 of OZ024730.1, forward strand.
GGCCACGACGGCTGAGGTAAACGGACAATCGAATCAAAGATGATCGTCATCCTCTCTAGCAGCAACCCCCACAAAGATTATTATGTTTTGTTCACGGGCCTTAACTGGGCCTATATTAACGACTATCTTAGTTTCTATTCGGCCCGTGTGGCCCAGTTCTCCTCCTCATCTTCCTCTAACATCCAACGGATGTCTCACCCTTTTTCTGTGCAGTGTGCACGGTTGGTTGATTGCAATTTTTTTTTTATTTAAAATATTATATATTTTACTAAAAAAGAAATTAAGTTGTATAACAAAATGAACAATTGCGATTAATTAGTAAAATTGCATTAATTTTTCTCTCTTCTCTCTCCTCTTTCTTGAGTATTTTCTTGAATTTCATGGCTGTGAACTCCTCTCCGGCACCCTTGCCGGAGAATCTCAATGAAGTTGATGGTATGGTACTAGACGATGGTGCTAAAGATCGGCCCCCGAGCGACCCACCGGACCCAAAATCCACATGGAAGGATGTCGTTATTGAAGGGGGAGCAACTCAACAAAAGACAATCCTCGATGAGAAGTTTCTTGAAGGAAAAGTGGGAATCCATTTTCCGGACGGGGAGGATGGAGAACCAGTTGTTTCTATCGCTGAAGAGGTTATGGATGCTTTAGCGTCGGTTTGGAAATGGTCAGTTGTTATCAAGCCCTTGGGTCATCCGATTGCGTTTTCAATCATGGAGAAAAAGATTCGAGAAATGTGGAGGACGGACACAAGGTATCAAATACTTGACTTGACAAATGGCTGCTATTTGGTGAGGTTCTGTAAAGAGCAAGAATACTTGTCGGCTCTAACGGAGGGACCTTGGACGATTTTTGGTCGGTGCCTATGTGTTAGAAGCTGGTCCCCTTCTTTTAAGACGACAAAACCGATTAAAACTGCTCCCACTTGGGTACGTTTGTCGGATCTTCCGGTTTACTTGTATGAAGAAAAGATTCTCCTGAAGATCGCTGAAGCAATCGGACGTCCTATTCGGATTGATCCCAAAACGCTGTATACGAATCGTGGAAGGTTCGCTCGTATTTGCATTGAAGTGGACCTGGAAAAGCCGCTAAAAGGGTCAGTTCGTGTTAATTGTGAGAGATTCCTCGTGGAATACGAAGGACTACCCACTATTTGTTTCGATTGTGGGCGTTTCGGGCATGTGAAAACTGGATGTCCCTTTAGACCGCCGGTGGTTCATATGAATGATGACAATGGAAAACAGAGTACACCAAACCACAATACAACAAACGTTTCTGATGGAAACTCGAATTCAAAGAAAGTGCTAGCTAATGCAATTGATGGCAGTGAGTCTAGTACTACTGTCTAGAGCTCCGATGGTGTCGCGAAGGCCGGTGATCGGAGTAAAGATTTCTACGGCTAATGGATGAAAGTGGAAAAAAGGAAAGCCGGTCCTAAAGGAAATTCCGGAAATCAGAAGGTGCAATCTATTAGGAAAGGAAATACTAGAGATAATCATAGTATATCAGAAAAAGGGAAAGGCACGATCAGGGCGATTCGGAAGGAATTGATTCCACAGATAAACAAATTTGGAGCCCTCAACATTGTTGACGAGAATAATGAGGATATGCCGCTTCGCCCCAATAAGGAAGTTGCTATGGACAAGGAGAAAGGAGTGCAATCTTTTAAGGCTGATACGCCGATTGAAGATAGAGATTCTACGGGATTTGCTTCTAATCTGAAGGGCAAAGAAGTTGTTCGTAAGAAAATTAATGATGGTAACAGGATCGCAATAGATGAATCCTTTTTGGCTCCTTCAGTTAAATCAAATGGGCCAGGCATAGGCTCTGATGATTATAGCATTGTTTTTAACAATGGGCTTTATCAAACCACGACCCAGAAAAATAAGAAAAATATTAGGATAGGAAGAAGGACAGGTATTTTTACACCTGTGGTGACTACCTCGAATGGGCCTGATGGGCCAAAGAGAAATCGTGAAGTGTCTGTCTCCAAACGTCCTAGAGCTTCTATTGAAACGCATAACCAAGAGAATGACGCAAGAAGAAAACCTCAGCAAGCTGAGGATAGTAACCAGAACAGGGTAGAAATTTTACAGGGTCTTAAGGAGAAAATTGAGGGCCTACCGGGTTCCCAGTTTATTCATATGAAGGGGAAAACGTCGAATGATCTCCATGAGGTTGGGCAAGAGATGCAAATCACTATCTCTGGGAACGGAGCCGTCCAGGTTATGAGTGCCGAGGAAACGAGTGTTGTCGCGATGAATCAACCTAATGATCTGCAACAACAGTCTCCCATGTTTACGTCGATTGTGAACGATTCGACGATGGCGGAGAGCGGAATGGCTCAAGGGCCAAACTGATTCTCTTTCTCCGGTTTAAGCTTTCTTTTTTTTTGTCTTTTCTTATGATGAATATCTTATTGTGGAATTGTTTCGGTGCAGACAAGCCGGGTTTTCGTAGAGCGATTCGTTACCTCTGTAGACATTACAAAGTCGATATTTTAGCTTTGTTTGAGACTAGATTGTCGGGTGAAAGGGTTGATCACATCTGTGACCGTATGACTCGGCGCGATTTTTCCAAATATGATCGTGTTTAGGCGATTGGTTTCTCTGGAGGAATTTGGCTGTTTTGGGATGAACAGAAAGTGAGACTTAATATTGTGGGCAAGTACAAAAATTTCATTCATGCTTCTTATCAGAACAATGGGCAAACTGTTCAGTTATTTGTGGTGTATGGTCCACCTTCTACGAAGAAAAGAGAGGATTTTTGGAGGGACCTTAAATCTGCTATCCGAGGCACAACTGGGCCGGTTGTAGTGGGGGGTGATTTTAATTGCATCTTGTCCATGGATGAGAGAAAAGGAGGTGTTGAAGGTCTCCACGCTGACTCCTCTGTTTTCAATGATTTGAAGAATAGTCTAGGCCTAATTGACATGGAGTTTAATGGGCCGGCTTTTACTTGGAGCCGCAAGTTGTCTCCGACGTCGGTTGTTCATAAAAGGCTGGATAGAGTTTTCTCTAATATTGAGGGCAGGTTGCATTGGTCTGATGCTCGGATTAGACACCTTCCCAAATTCAGTTATTGAGATGAATAGGAAGAGGAGGCCGTTCCGTTTCGAGGCGGCGTGGCTGTCCCATCCTAATTTCAATAACAAAATTAAGGAGAGTTGGTGTTCGGATTTGGATACTCCTAGTGCTTTGTCAATGTTAAAGAATGAGCTTATTAGTTGGAATAAAAAAGTTTTTGGGCACATTCAACAACGTAAGAATGATTTGATGAGTCAGCTTGAGAATGTGCAGAGGATGTTGTGTCGCTCTCCGACTAGCAGATTGATGAGTTTGGAGACAAAAATTCAGAATGACATAGAGGCGGTTCTTGAGCAGGAAGAAGTGTTATGGTTTCAGAAGTCTCGTGAACAGTGGCTGAGTTGTGGGGATAGAAATACTTCCTTTTTTCATACGTCTACTGTTATACGGCGTAAACATAACAGGATTGAAGGCCTTAAAGATGTTTCGGGTAGATGGATCGAGAAGAAAGAGGAGCTTGAAGTTTTGGCAGTTGATTTTTTCAAGAATTTGTACGGCAAGGAGCAGTTGAGGCTTGTGACTATTCCCGATTTGTGTTGCGGGTTTCCTGATTTCCGTGAGGATTGGTACATGAGATTGGAGTCTCCGGTTACTAATGACGAGATTTGGAAAGCAATTAAAGGCATGGGTGCTTTCAAGTCGCCAGGCATTGATGGTTTTCAACCGGTCTTCTTTCAGCGATGTTGGGATACGGTTGGCAGCTCTATGAGGGTGTTCGTCCAGGATTTCTTCCGAACAGCTGAGCTTCCGAAGGGTGTTAATGATACCTTGATCGTTCTTTTGGCTTAAGTGGCTAAACTGGAACATATTAGCCAATTTAGGCCGATTAGTCTTTGTAACGTCATCTTAAAGGTTATCACAAAGATTTTGGCGAACAGAATTCAGCCCAACTCAAGGGAGTTTTATTCCCGGGCGACAAATATCGGATAACATTGTTGTCGCTCAAGAGGTGGTCCACTCAATGAGGCGTAAAAAAGGCGCTAAAGGTTGGATGATACTCAAACTTGACCTCGAGAAGGCATACGATAGGTTGAGCTGGGACTTCATTGAGGATACTCTGGTTCAGCTCGGAGCACCGAATAAGTGGATCATGGCCTGTGTGATTTCTCCGAGTATGCAGATCCTTTGGAACGGTGAGTTGACAACTCAATTTACCGCTTCGAGAGGCGTCCGACAAGGCGATCCGATATCGCCGTACCTCTTCCTGTTATGTATTGAATGTCTTAGCCACATCATAGGTGATGAGGTTGAAAATGGTGTTTGGAAGCCAATAAAGCTAACTAGGAACGACCCAATGCTCTCACACATGTTTTTCGCCGATGACATTATGCTTTTCGTTGAGGCTTCCGTGGAACAAATCCGAGTCATTCAAAGATGCCTTGAGATTTTTTGTGGGGCTTCGGGTCAGAAAGTAAGTGTCGCCAAATCGAAAATTTATGTTTCCGCCAATGTCACCCAAGGTACTAAGAAGAGACTGCAGGAAGCGAGTGGTATTTCTGTTACTGAAGATTTAGGTAATTACCTCGGCATGCCGATCTTACATAAGAAAGTCAACAAGCATACTTTTGCTCCTTTATTGGAAAAATTTAATGCCAAGCTTTCAGGGTGGAAAACGAAGTCGTTAAGTTTGGCGGGTCGTGTCACTTTGGTTAAGTCGGTTCTCAGCTCTCTTCCAGTGTATACGATGTCTACCACGCTCTTGCCTGAAAACATTTGCAAGAAGATCGATAAGCTGAACAGAGGGTTCATTTGGGGCAGTAGTAACGAGAGGAAAAAAATGCATAAAGTCGCTTGGAGCGAGATAACTAAGCCAAAGCATCAGGGGGGTCTCGGAATAAGACCCATGAGAAATCTCAACTTAGCCTTAATTGGTAAGCTTGGTTGGCGATTTGTGATGGAAGACGGGGATATGTGGACGTCGGTCTTGAAGTGTAAATATGCGGCTACTGCGTTGGGCCAATCTCCAGCTGCGTCTCATGGTTGGAAAAGCATTAGGACTGGGGTGTCTGAGGTTGTTGTTATAGGGACAAGATGGCTGCTGCGTGATGGACGGTCAATTCATTTCTGGACGGATATTTGGATCAGAGATACTCCATTGATCGATCTCGCTATTTATGGGGTTGATCAGAGGCATCATGTGGCTACGGTTAGGGACTATTGGTGCGACAATAGTGGATGGAATTGGAGCTTGCTGTCTAATATGCTCCCCAATGCAGTTATGCTTCAATTGTCTTCTGTTGCTATAAATCAGGATCCGGATGCTGGTTGTGATGAACTGAGCTGGCGGTTTGAAACGAACGGAAATTACTCTGTCACTTCGGGCTTCAATTTGATTCAAGGGAATCTCGACCGTAATGATGTTGATGGTCCTGTTTTTCGAAAACTTTGGAGTATGATTGTGCCGGAAAGGACCAGAGTCTTCGTCTGGATGGCGTGCAAAGGAGGGGTTCTGTCCAACAGCGAGAGGAGACAGCGTCATTTAACGAACAACCCGAGATGCGCCCTTTGTAATAGGGCGGAGGAGACCTACGAACATCTTTTTAGAGACTGCCCTCAAGTGAGTCATATTTGGCATAATTTGAATGCTACTGACGTGAGTGTTTCCTTTTGTCAGGATACTTTCGCTTGTTGGATTCGAAAGAATATTCTGGAAACTAGAAGAGTCGGGGCTGGTGAATGGAATGCTCTTTTCGCCACGGGTCTATGGTGGATTTGGAAGTGGCGGTGTGCTAAGGTTTTTGGAGAAGAGGTGGTGATTGCAGACAAGGCTAATTTTATTAAAGAAAGGGAGAAGGAGTCGAACACAGCTGCCGGTTCGTTTATTACTCAAGTTCGTACTTTGAATAGATGTGTGCAGGTTATATCTTGGGACAAACCGGATCTTGGTTGGACAAAGCTCAACACATATGGGGCTGTGAAGGATGGTTTGGCGACCGCGGGTGGTGTGATTTGGAACAGTGACGACTCTTGGATTAATGGCTTCGTTCACAATATTGGGTCATGTACGGTTCCTATGGCTGAATTATGGGGAGTTCTTAACGGCCTCAAACTTGCTTGGGAGATGGGTTTCCGTCAAATCATCCTGGAATCGGATTCGCAACTTGTTATTAAACTACTTAGTACTAAGTTAAATAAGAGTCATCCTCTGTCTAGCCTGGTATGCCAATGCCAAGGCTTCATTAGTAGGGATTGGATCATCCAATTCCGTCATGTGTACCGTGAGGCGAACGCAGTTGCGGATCGCCTTGCATCTTTTGTCTTTTCTTTTCCTTTAGGTTTTCATGTATTGCTTGCTCCACCTGAGGAGGTTATTTTACTGCTTTCTGATGATGTTAGGGGTCGGGCTATCCCCCGTTTGCTGACTACTTAATCCACTTTTTAATATTAATAAAATGCTCCTTTGAGGGGCCGGAGAGTACCGCCTCTCCTCCTAACTAAAAAAAAGTTGTATGCTTCGATGGACAGAACCGGACGGATGCAGAGAAGAGCAAAAAGTCATTTCGAAATTGAGTGGAAGCACTCCCTCGAGCAGCCGAGATCTCTGCTTATTCTTCACTTGCCCGTATTTGAATCGAATTTCCTGCGTGCTTTCTTGCAAAGTTAGTACCTTTTTTCCCTCTTACTTCTTTCTTGTCATCTTTAGTCTTTTTGTTCTGTTGCACTTTGACTGGTTTCATGATAGAGGTTTTTGGGTTTCAGCACCTGGGTTTGTGATTGTTCCCTGACTATTCAATTGCTTTCTTTGGGTTGCTGTAAGATTCCAATTTGATGAATCATGACATCATTCTTACTCTATATTCTATAATTCCTGGGTTTGGAGATGGGGAAGAAGGTTAATTTTTGAAATTAGCTATTTATGTAGATTATCGTGGTGTGGAGTGAAAGAGCAAAAATTTAAAAAAAAATGAAGATTCCTTGCTGATGCTCATGGTTTCTGACTTCATATTTGATGTTGATCTTTCCATTGCAATCCTGAAATTTATTCCTTGAGAAAGTCAAAACAGAAAATCTTTCTAGGTTGTACTCACCTCCATATCTTGGATTCCCGTACTCCCTTTCCTACCTTATTCATTTCCTTTGCAGTTCTTGATTGCTTTTGATTCCCTCACATGCTTTTCTGATTGTAATTCCTGCAGAACTTGTGTTGAACTAGGTGGAAAGAGTTATTGTTGACGACAGACAATAAATAAATGCTTCATTCCTTTAATTGGTCATATCTAGGCTACATGGGTGCTCTTGTTATCAAAGTTTTGAAGCTTTTTTGCAAGCACAGAGGTCTCATATCCAATTTACCTTGAACTTCGAAACTGGAAAAACCTCTGCCTTCATTTACACATAGTTGTATGAAGTAGTACTCTTTGCTCTCTTCTGATTGGGAAAACAGAAATATGGATGATGGTGGTTTATCACCCAATTCTTCCTTCTTTGGGGACATTGACATTGATTTCATGGACCAACTTCTTGATGACGGTTGCTGGTTACAAACTGCTGATGGGTCCAAACTTCTGCAGTCACCTCCTTCCACCTCAAATGCTGTGGGCTTCCATTCTCATATTGGCTTATCACCTCCACAGCAAGATGCAAAACAACAAGAGGGCAATGAAGGGGATTTGGCCTCTACCGAGAAATCTTCTATTGATTTAGAGGCTGAAAACAATTTGGGTCCTCAGTCCCAGGACCAAAATGGGATTCAATTAATTCAGTCTGAAGCCAAAAGCCTTGACCTGCTGTTGGAAGGCAGTGAACAGAAAAGGATTTGGATTGCTCCCAAGGCAGATGCAGGCCCCTCTTCCTCTGTGAAAGACCGATTAATGATGGCAGTTCGGAATTTCCAAGCATTGACCCGAGAGAGAGATTTACTGATTCAGATTTGGGTGCCTGTGACAAGAGGCATTAATAATTTCCTGACCACGGTTGAGCAACCATACTCATATGATCCTGACTGTGCTCCTCTTGTTCATTACAGAAATGTTTCAGAGAGTTATCACTTCTGTGCAGATGAGGATTCCAAGGAAGGCCTTGGCTTGCCTGGCCGGGTCTTCTTGGGGAAATTCCCAGAGTGGACCCCAGATGTTCGATTGTTCAGGCTTGATGAGTATCCACGTGTCAACTACGCGCTGATGTGTGACGTTCGGGGTTCTGTTGCTCTTCCTGTTTTTGACAGCAGGAGCGGGAGTTGCTTAGGTGTGGTTGAGATTGTCACCATAACACAGAAAATTAATTACCGCCCTGAAGTTGAATCTGTTTGCAAAGCTCTTGAGGTTTCTTCTTCCAACCTTTGAAAGATGGACTTTTTTCTTAAAATCTAAAACTTTGCTGAACATCAATTGTATCTTGGTAATCCTTTCAAAGTTAGGAAACAAAGCATGGCATAGTTTGGAGTTACAAATTTAGTTCCGAATTCAGCAGTGTCTTGCAAAAGCAGGATGTAAGTAGTTAAAGAATCAGTCATTCTTTGACTTTTCATCTGGTAAAACATGGACCGGATTGATGCAAATCCAATATTAATCTTATTTGCTATAATTATTATCTTTTTTATCCCATTTTCTAGTTGGTTTCTTTAATTTCCCATATTCTCACTTTCTAGGTTTTAGGCACTTTCCCATTTTCCCCACATTCTTCATTTTGTTTCCCCCCATCTTGACCCCCAAGATTCTGCTGTAGCGGAACCTCACTGGGTCGATGTTGTTGTTGTCTTCATTTTGTTTTCCATTATGTGAAATATTATTATTATATAGTTGTAAGAGTTATTTATTTTGCTTTATGTATTATAAAACGAGGCGCACTTGTAATTATTGAGATGTGATGAATGAAATGAATTATAACTTGATAAAAAAATAGATCCCAGTATAGTACAGCTCAAGCAGGATCTGGGTGTCAAGATGGGGGCACCGATAACCTGAACATGTTAAGAGGATGCGCCCGAAGACCCAAAAAATATTGGCTGAATAGCGAGATGCTTGCTTTCAGATTTCCTATCCTCTGATTTTCGTTTGTAGGGTTCTAACATATATTTTCTGTATTATCTGGTTCGTTTTTTTATGCATGCATTAAATTGAAAAATATTATGCTTTCAGAGAACCAATTCTAATGATATCTTACCTCTATTCCACAAAATTATTCTTATCCTGGCTTGCTATGGACAGCATCACTTTGAAGTTTCAATATTACTAATGTTGAGTTTCATGTACCTTTCAGGCTGTTAATCTTAGGAGTTCTGAAATCGTAAGCCCTTTCAAGGAAAAGGTAAACTTAAAGCACTGTCTATCTTAGACAGCATCATCTACCTAATATCCTGTATGGTTTGCATCTGATTCGCAGTTCCTACTTATTAGGTTGTTGAAACCAACGCTTATGACATTGAATTATCTGAAATTTCGCGTATCATAAGAACCATATGTGACAAGCATGGCCTTCCTCTTGGTCAAACTTGGGCTCCTTGCACTCAACACAAGAAAGGAGGGTGCTGGCGTTTGGACAACAACACTATCTGTATGTCAACTATTGACTTCGCTTGCTATGTGCATGAAAAAAAAGTCTCTGGCTTTCATGAAGCGTGCTACGAGCAACACCTTTTCCAAGACCAAGGAATTGTTGGGGAGGCCTTCAGGACGAACCAACCTTGCTATGCGGCTGATGTTACAGAATATAGCAAAGGCCAGTATCCTCTTTCCCACCACGCGAAGATGTTTGGGCTTCGTGGGGCCCTCACGGTGCATCTTAGATGCTTATATGATGGATTGAGAAGCTATGTGGTTGAGTTCTTCTTGCCAATAGACTGCCGTGATCCGGAGTTGACTTTTCATTCTGAGATTATGGAATCCTTGAGAATGGAGGTTCAAGGTTGTCAGAGTTTGTCCTTTGTCGATGGGAAACATGGTGGTGGAGATGGTGAAAGAGTGATGCCTCTGTCTTCTGAAAAGCCAACCCAGGAGGACAAATCTTGGATTCCCAAGCTATCAGATGCACAAAAGAAGGGAAAGGGTATTGCTTTGCCATTCTATTTTGGCAAGGATGAGGTGACAGAAGATATTAATGTATCAACTCATAAGAGTAACAATGAGGAAGTGTCGTGTAATGAGAAGACATATCATGGTTCTGGGAATAGCAATCAAGAATCTGTAGGCACAGGCATCTTTGAAGGTTTGGATGGTTCTATTGGAAATGATTGTTCTTTGGGAGCCGGAAAAAAGGGTGAAAAGAAGAAGACAAAGACACAGAAATCTATCAGCCTGATAGTGCTCAAGCAACACTTTTCCGGGAGTCTCAAAGATGCAGCCAAAAGCATCGGTGGTAAGTTTGCTTTTCATCTCCAACACTGCAGCTTAACTGCTCAATTTATTTCTTAGCAGTGGTATCAGTTATTTGCTGGATGACAAATTATGATACTCCATAAAATTGCTGTTTCAAGCATAATTATCTGCTTTTGTCAAAAGAAAAAGCAATCAAAAAGCTTTGAGTTTTACATTTAGCGGAAAGAACTCTTGCATGAATCATCTATGATATGATTGTCACTCACTAATTCTTTGAGGCTCAAATCTGTTATCTTCCTTGTGTATTATTCTAGAAATACTTGAACCATGATGCAATGTCACTCGCCTGGTTGAATCGAGGTATCATCAGTATGTTCCAACATCAATGTCATTCTGTGATGCGGAACCACAACCTTAAAAATCTACTGCATGAAGATAATTAAAAGCCACTTGCTACTAACCCTATCTGACTTACTAGTTCTAGAATCGTTCTAAATTGTTAGCTTCTAGATAATTATCTAGTAATTATTAGTTCTAGATATATGTCTCTACTTCCCCTAGCCTTTACATCTTAAGTACTATACTTAAACCTCAAGTATCCTTTTGTATCTATAAATAGGTTAAATGGGCTGTAGTATAATCTTGTTTTGCTAATGAATAAAAAATTCCAGAAATAAAGAATTCTGTAACTATTCAGCTGATTGTGTGGTTCTTTCAAATTTAGTACTCTCCAAGCCTATCATTCTGTCATTTAGATCAATCATACTGACCCAGTGTGTTATGCAGTGTGCCCGACTACACTTAAACGAATATGCAGACAGCATGGGATCACACGTTGGCCATCAAGAAAGATCAAGAAAGTTGATCATTCTCTGAGGAAATTACAACATGTGATCGACTCCGTCCAAGGTGCTCAAGGCTCCATCAAGATTTCTTCTTTCTACTCAAAATTCCCAGAACTCGAAACCCCAAAATCTGAGAAGATCAAAGGTCACGACGGTTCCTCCAGCCAGACTTCATCTAGCAATTCTATTGCAGCCGGAGCAAAGACATCTCTACCAGCTGCTATTGCATCTGAAAGTGGAGATCCAGGAAGGGATATAACAAGGGCGAGAAGTGAAGCACAATTACATGTGTTGGATCAAAAGGCATCTACTGTTTTCGAAAGATGCCATAGTAATAAATCCCTTACTACGCATCCTTCAGTGGATAAGCTCCCTTCTTTGACAAGAGAAAAGGAAGGTAAAAAACTGGGTCTGAGAGACGGGTTGACTTACAAAGTTAAAGCAAATTTGGGGGAGGATAAAATTCGGCTGAAGCTCGCACCGACGATGGGGTTTAAAGATTTGCAGCGGGAAATCGCTGCTCGGTTTAGTATAGGAGATGTGAGTTGGATGCAGATCAAATACTTGGATGATGACAATGAATGGGTTCTCTTAACTTGTGATGATGATCTTGAAGAGTGCGTCGACATACAGAGATCACAAGGGAGTGATACGGTTAGGCTCTTAGTCCACCAAGCTACCCTTAGCCTGGGAAGTTCATTTGGTAGCAGTGGTAAATCCTGACATACCATATTATCATGTTGTTGATTTAGTACTAGAGAAATTACATGTTTATTATGCTGTAGTTGATCTTCTATTCCTAATATCCAGATGGATTGAAAAGGTCTTTGTAACATTGTTGTTCTTGTGACTGTATAGAAATAAACAATCACTCGGTTTTAGGCTGTCGTTTGTATGCTATTTGATGTTCTGGAAAGTTGTATCTTGGTTATTCCAGGTAGGTGAGTTCTTTTTTTTTTTTTTGGAGCCCTAAAAACCAATTCATTCAAACTAAAGGATCAGCAGTTAACAAAGTTTGTAAACACAAAGGAACGGAAACAGGGAATAAAACAAACAAAGGAGAAGGACGTAACATATTGGTCTCCCGCCTTAGCTTACTCCCAGGCACACACTCAGCAAAGCCAGTACACACGTGTTTAATCCGCTGCACAATCCGATTCAGCTCTCCTTTTCCTGCAGCATTTCCCCTCAGCTTCGAAATCAGCGACAGAGAATCAGATTCGAAAACAACATGAGACAAATCAAGTTCCAAGCAACACGAGGCTGCCCATAGCATTGCCTGTGCCTCCACCAATTCTACGTCGTCTGTCTGTTGAACTCGTTTGGATCCATAGGAGAAAACAGATCCAAACTCATCACGAGTAGGGATGGACATGGATCGAAGTAAATATTCCACCCAACCCGTCCACCACCGATCAAAGTCATCATCCGTCAACCATCCGTTCATCATCCGTCGGGTTTTCCAGTGGGTTGGGTGAAATAATTGGATGTTTAATTTTGCATATTTTTTTTTGTCTAGCCCATCAAAAACATGAATAATAGTTATATTTCACCATAAAAAATATAAGTGTATTGCATAAAAATTACAGAAATAAGTATAAAGATAAACCGTATCTAGAATTCAACCTAATAAAATATAATAAATAATTTAAACTTATAAAATATTCTATACAAATTCAATACATTAAAACAAATAAAGAATGAACTCAAATGTATATACAATTATTAAGCGGGTGAAATGGGTTGGGTTGTAGCATGGGTGATGGATCGGGTGGTGGGTTGGATGACCCTTCACCCGCATCCAACCACCAATTATTTAGTCCATTTGTCACCCATCCGTCATCCGTCTTAGATCGGGTTTTATCCATATATTTGAATCGGGTGTGCGGATGGATAGGCTTGGCAATTTCACCCGCACCCGATGGGTACCCGAAAAATCGACCCGAAAACGATTAAATTCGGGTGAAAATAGGTTTCGGGTGATGGAGCGGGTACGGTTTCGGATATGTCCTTACCCGACCCGATCACCCGGTTTTTTGTCCCACATAGAAAAATTGGTAGAAGGAGATGAGAAGAGGAGTTTATAAAAAGGGAAGGAGATGAGAAGAAGGTTAAGTGTTTGAAGCCTTAACCATAGAGATGGATTTTGAGGCTTTCTAATTTAATCTATTTTTGGGCTAATCCATTGGGTAGACCTTATATAAACAGGTTTAAATTTTAGTTTAAAATTTAAAGTTTTATTAGATGGATTAAATGGGTTGATCCGTAATCCGACGGGTTGGGTCACGAGTTAAGTTTATTTTGTTTACAGGTCATCGGGTTGACCCGTTGAACAAATGAACTTAAGGTTAATTTATGATTGGAAATTGAAAATTTCCGCAACTTTTTATAACGTACACCCGAAAAAAAAACCGACCCGACCCGAAAACCGTCGGTTGGGTCAGTTTCGGATGGAACCGTCGAGTAAAAATATCGGATCGGGGGGCGGTTTACAACCGCGGGTCGGGTGGTGGAAGTAGTCCACCCGCACCCGACCCATTGCCATGCCTATGGATGGATTGGGCATCCATGGATGATTTCCATCCCTAATCACGGGCAATGATTCCTAACGAGCAGCCCAAACCAACAGAAACAGAGGCATTACTGTAGATTTTGATTACCCCCTCCGGTGGTCATTTCCATTAAGCTTTTTCTTTAACTCTTTCCCTAGTCCGAGTAACACACCTTAGCTGATCCGCCCGATGTTCATCCACCATGTCCTTTGCCAGCTGAACAAGATCCTCAACATCAAATATGCGCCCTTCAAAAATGTTTTTGTTCCTTGTATTCCAAATGCTCCAAAACAGGCGACCCATAAGTTGATATCCACCGGCCTAGCACGAAGTGCAAGTTTGTCAAGGAAAGCGTGGATGGTATTTACCTTCAGACCGCAGAATCTGAGTAAAGGAACCTTTGTCTAGACCTTTTGAGCTTCCAAGCATAAAACAGAACATGGAAACCATTTTCATAGCCTCCACAGAACTCACACGAATCAGACTCACTGATGTGGGGCCACCTAAGGTTTACCTTCTGAGGAAGGATATCTCTCACAACTCTCAAGACAAAAGAGCGTACCCGAGACAATGTTTTGATCTGCCATAGTCTCTTCCAAAATCCTCTTGCATCCGAGTCCGAGTGAGAACACGCTCCATTTTCATGCTCAAATTCCAATTGTAGCAGCATATGGTAGGCTGTTTTTACACTAAATAAGCATCAACAAGGCGCAAACTGCAAATAAGCTCGACATCCTCTGCTTTAAACATCTGCCTAACTAATTGAGATCTCCAAACACCCGTCGACCACTCAATTAGATTGATCACCCTACAATCTCATTGAGTTTCAACTGGCCGGATCAAAACCTTAAAATTGTGTGGTATTGGGATCCATCGATCATCCAACACATTGAGTAAAGCAACATTGCCAATACCCTAGTAAAATCCTTTTTCCAACACTTGAAACCCAAGTAGTAGGCTCCTCCAAGTATAACTCGGGCGAAACCCTAGAGTAGCGTCCAAGAAACCAAAAATAGGAAAATACTAGGCCATCAGCAGTCTTGCCAACAACAAGTTTGGTTCTTGAAGGAGTCTCCAATGTTGTTTAGCCAATTTGTCCAGGTTGAAATTTTTCATGTCCCTAAAACCAAGCCCACCATTGTATTTGGACAAGCACATTCTCTTCCATTTTAGCCAATGGATGCGAGACTTGTCTCCTCCCTCTCCCCACCAAAATTTGCATAAAATCTGTTTGATCTCCTTACAAAGCGATGTCGAAAGGGCAAAACATAACATAGTATACAAAACAACAATCTGAGCAATCAATTATAGCAAAACCTTCTTACCTGCTCGAGATAGTGATTTCTCCTTCTATAGTTCCATCCACTGATTTTTCTACATTATTCACTCTTTTTTTCGCCAATGGCAAATATATTGAAGAAAGGGGGGAGTACATACCATATATCAACAAGATATATGTAAAAAATACACCAAGCCAAAGGCACCTAATATCACTCCTAAACTCGGCCAGGCTCCAAACAAAACACATTCTAATGCAACAACACTAGTGTTTGCTTGAGCTCAAAGCCTAGAAGAAGGTCATACCCTCCTAATGCATCATCATAACTTTCCTTCAACAAAGCTTACTCTGCAAAAAGAAGTGGTAGGAGTGATTTACACAAACATCTACCCGAAACCAAAGCAACCAAAAGAAAGGAAGAAAAATAAAGAGGTATCCAAAGCCCTGCAAGGACCCAAAATTTTCTCATCCTAATGTAGAGCACTTAGAGAAAACTTGGATCACGATGCATAGATGAAGGCAATGTCTCCCCATGCTTCATCATGTTCTTTGACCAAATCAAAGATCACTTAGCATAAGAGAGACAAGGGAGTTGCTCTTCAAACAACAACAAACAAACCCTAGCCCAACCAAAACAGACAAAAAAGCAACACAACTACAAAGCAGCTTGAACCACTAAATCAGAGTTTTAAAGTCCTCCACATAGCCATACCTCATCTTCCCATTAGCTTTAGTTTGGCTACAATCCTCATCTTGCATTCTTCAACTACTTTGTTAACACAGAGCTCTACATTGGGGCTGACATTATTGAAGATTATTTCATTCCTCTGCCTCCAAGTATGATATAAGATCCCCATACAAGCAAGAAGTCTTGTCTGAAAGATATTGTCCTTCTTTCTATTGCAAGCATTGAACCAATTCCACCAAGCGTCGACCGAATCATGTCTTACCGTAATGCCAATCCAGCTCCAGACCCTGTCTGCAACTGCTTTGACAAAATCACATTTGAACCAAAGGTGTAATTCTGTCTCTTCTTCTTTGTTACAAAGCACACAAGTACTAGACTGAATTCTCCCAAATTTAATCAATTTTGAGACTGTTAGCAGTCTCTGTAGAGTGACTAACCAACTATGAAAACTCCATTTCCTTTAGTGGATACAATACCAAATCAAAGACCCCACTCTTTAGAAGGATGATGATCTCTTAACACATTGTACAACATCCTGCAATTAAGTTTACCGCTTGCATTTGTGAAGTAGTCATCATTACTTATGCTTACCTTGCCAAGGTCTCTTGATGCTCTTACATACTAATAATTCTGAGAACATCTTTCCGTATCCAAGACTCTTCAATCTTTATCTCAACATGCCAGAAATCTTGTCTTCTTGTTAGATTCCTTCTCACCCACAATGTCCACAAGTTTTCCTTGTTGGTATAAATATCATGCGCTAGTTTAAACAATACAGTTTTTTTTCCATGATACGATTTCTTTAAAGTTTAAGCCTCCCTCTTCATATGGCTTACAAACTTTCTTCCAGGCTACCAAGGATCTCCTACTATCATCAGTGCCTGCCCATAAGAAGCTTCTACAAATTGTTTCAATCTTTTTCACCAACTTCTTGGGCAAAAGGGTGGCTTGAATCCAGAAGGAAAGAATCCCTTCTATTATAGACTTAATAATCTAAGCTATTCCTGCGTATGAGAGGTTTTTCACTGTTTTTCCTTTGCAATATACTGGTGATTTTATTGAGCAAAGGTTGGTAATCTCCTATTTTCAACCTCTGTGTATGGAGAGGCATGCCAAAGTATCTAACGGGAAACATCCCCAACTCCACACCTAACTGTCTTGCCATATCATTCTTATCTTCAGAGTTTACTCCCCCAAAGAAGACTTTGCTTTTGGAAGCATTGGCTTTCAATCCAGATTCTTCTCCAAAAACCAGCAAAGTATTTTTTAGGATACTTATAGTGCTTCTCGTCGACTTACAAAAAATAAGTAAGTCATCAGCAAAATCAATGCTAATCAACCCAATCTGTTTACACTTTGGATGATAGCAAAACCCTCTTCTTGTACTAGCCAGTTTCAGCCTTCTAGTGAGCATCTCCATAACAAATACACACAGAAAAGGGGAGAGAGGATCCTCTTGTCTAAGTCCTCTCTTTACAAGGAAAAAACCCTTTGCCTCTCCATTATAATTATCGAATACCATGGAGAAGACACACACTGCATCACTCATTGAATAAGCTGTTCTGGGAAGCTGAAATGTCTCATGGCTTGTTCCAAAAATTCCAATAACACAGTCGTAAGCTTTCTGTAAGTCAATCTGGATCATACATCTAAGAGATGCTAAAAGTGATATTGGCCTATCTCTTGCTATAATGTGATGCTAAAAGTGATCTCAAAGGTGCTTGTGAGCAAAATAAGACCTCTGCTTAATGATCTGATTTCTGTTACTCAAGGAGCTTTTGTGCCAAGGAGAGGCATAAGCCATAATATTGCAGTGGCTCAAGAGTTGGTCATTATTCACTCTTTGACATTGCCAAAAATTTTCTTTGTTGAGCGTCCAACCATCATTGGTAACCCTGCATATTTCTCCTGGCGTTCAACCTCCCGAACACCAAGAACTTACTGAATATCCGTTCTCCTACAAGCTTCCAGGTTTTTGCTAAAAGACAATTCCGATTTTGCAAAGTTCACCTGCTAACCCGACGCTGCTCCATAATCATAAAAAATTTGAACTATTTCTCAGCTCCGTTGAGAGGTCACCTTTGCAAATAAGATGCAATCGTTGACAAAAAACAAGGGAGAGATCGTAAGTGCTGTTCGAGCAATCCTGATGCCCTGTAGCTGACTCTGTTCTTCACTTAAACGGAGTATGCTAGAAAGACCCTTCACACACATTAAAAAGAGGTAAGGTGATTGATGGTGCGCAAAGTAGCAAAATATGAACAGTGGGATTGGAGTACGAGGAATAGCGGGATCCGACAGGATTCTCGAGGTTAAACTCAAAGGCCTTTGTCATACCCATCTTAAAAAAGGCAGATCCCTACCCTTGCGAGGCCTCAAGACCTCGGTCATGAGGTCTAAACCTCGTTGTTCAAAAGCTGATATTCCCACCCCATTCAACCACTCAGCGACCACCATATTCTCAACCAATGACCAACTGTCTCACTCTCGAGCAATCAAAGAGTCTGATCTCGGGCGTCCCACATCAAGCAAACATCAAAACCATGTTCCTCAAACCTCTATAAATAGAGGAGAACCTCAAAGGTAGAAAGGGGTCGAAAATCATCTTGAACTCAAGAACTATCTTCTTCGTTGAAGATCAACGTGTTGAATCATTGTTAAAGACCGCGCTACAACCAAGTGAAGGTCCATAAAAAGACTTCAAGTCGCCCAAAGAGACCTCGTCTCAATCAAAGATCTTGCTACGTCCCTTCGCAGACCACAATCCCCGCGTGCATAATCAACTCTTCGACCTCGCCACAAGACATCAGGTCTAGGCTTACAACTAGGGTGGAGCTCGTTAATAATCTGTAAAGTGATAGAATATCTCAGTAGTTAGGAGGTCTCGAATCTTGTTATGTGTTGAGAGGGTTTCTTGACAACAAATAAATTTATAATCAAGACCCCGCTGAGTATAGAGAGGTCAGGATCGTTCCACAGAAAGCAAGGTTGTTTGTTTATCAATCTACTAAAAAGCAAACAAAAACAAATAAAAACACTCACAAGCAGCCTCGTTAACGACGTTGTCAGGGTCGTTAACGAACCACCGAACACAAAACACTTCAACTAACGACCCAATTAAATTCTAATTAATTCGGTACCGAGGCAAGTACTCAGCAACGAAAATTCACTAGAGATAATTCAAATAAAATAAAGATCTAGGATTTAGGGACACCACAACATAGCCAAGCATAAAAACTCGTAAGAAGATAAGATCATGCCTTTGAATAGATAGAGTCATCAACTTTCGTTGACTTAACAAGTAAATTAACAAACTTTCGCATCCCAATTCACTTAATTGCTTGTTTTGGATCTAAAGCTTGAAACTTTCGTATTCAAACAATATCAACCTTCAAGTTACTAACTTTCTCTTTCAATCAAGTTAAAAACCTAAATTACCTCAACTTTCGTTTCAGTATAAGCACAACAAACAATTCTCAATCAAAGATAAAAGGCATTCAACACACAATCTTACTCATCAAACATGCTCAACTATGTCGGGCTTAACCCCGATCCTAGAAAAGAAAACTACTCACTAATCATAACTAAGAAACTAAAAATCCCAATCAAAAGAAACATTGAAAACAAAACAAAACTCAAATTAATAAGAAAATATTGTCTTACAGAGATTCAGAAGAAACCGATAAACATCAAAATACCGAATCACAATCGCGATCAACGACCCCGGTGACTGTCGTCTACCGAGCCTCTTCGATCCGACTCCGATCCGACTTCTCCTCTCTCGGCCCTTCGAAAATCTCTTCTAAAAACTTCCTTCTAAAACTCCTCTAAAAGCCTCTCCCCTTTCTATGCTAGATAGAAGGGTATTTATACTAAAAAGCTAAAAACTAAAAAGGCTAAAAGATATAAACTTTCCTAAAAAGATAGAAACAAACCCTAAAAGATAGAAATAAAATCTAAAAAGATATTAAGACCTAAAATACATATTCTAATAACCGCAAAAGATTCTAAAAAGATACTCAACCGACACGGAAATAAATCCCGCTCAGGATCGGTGAATTATAAAATCAAACTTCAAATCTTCTCCTTCGTGGCCTCGTTAACGAGCCCTCACAGCCTCGTTAACGAGCCTGGACTTTGTTTTCTTCCACACTTCCTCTTGTGATCTTAAGCTTTGACTTCTTCAATCTTGTACTCCTCCGTCTTTCACTGTAATGCTCCAAACTCAGCTCCATATAGCTCTTTTCCTTGCTAAAACCTACAAAATTCACAAAATAACGTAGCTTCCACTCTTTTCATAGAAATATGCAAAACTACCTAAAAACACTCAAAACTAAACCTAAACTTAACAAAACTAAACCTAATAAGCAAAGAAAACCTACTAAGAACTATACTAAAAATGCGAACATCAAAATACCCCATACTTAGACTTGCTTGTCCTCAAGCAATAAACAAGACACTAACCAAAACCAAAACAATTTATGCTCATCAAGACATAGCCATCTTCTAAAAAGCAACATCTACATATGAGAAAAATATAGCAAAGACTATTAACATCCTCACACATATATGCACTTAAATAGACATAAGATAATACAATCCAACCTCTCAAGGGATATAATGTGTTTCACTCAACTCTCAAGTGTTTAGGCTTATAAATTCAATCTCTCAACTCATCTTATATACAAATACTCATAGAAATTGGAACTTATATCACCAATACTCTCCACCCAAGATTTGTCAAAAGAAGCAAAGAATCATCAAGAGAACTCAGGGGGCTCAATGAAAAACTTCATAGAAGCTTCCATTCGGCCGGGTTGTAATGGGGCTTGGTAAAGACAATAGGGCGTGGAAATATTTTGGCCATGTGGTGCTAATAATATCCGGGAATCAAAGACTCCTAAAAAACTCACATCTCACCAAAAACTTTTATAAAAGATCATACCAAACTCACTCTCTTTTTGCACACTCATTTTCACTCACCCTTTATCATCCAAGAAAATCTCATAACAAATCAAAAGAATCTCTGATATTATCTATAAACACAAATGCACTTCAACTCTCTACTTCTTTTTATCATTCTTCTTCTCTCTCTTTTTTTTTCCTTTCATTATTATTTTTTTTATTTCTTCTTTTTTTCCTCTCGCTGCCTCGTTAACGAGCCCACATCAGGGTTGTTAACGAGCTACCGTACACTTTCTTTCTCTTCTTTTCACTTCCCTTAAAAACTTTATTTTGTGCATTTTTTTCTATCAAGAGATCTTTCTTATTACATGTAAAAAAAAGAGACTTCCAATCTACCCTTCCCAAATACCCTTCAATTTAAGAAAAATATAAGCAACTCCTCTCTTTTTAACACATCACAAAACTTACCTCTCCAATCTAAGTCCTAATTCCCGGATAGGGTCAAGCTTATCTCGTCTAGGGAATAATTTTTGTGGAGCTAAAAATAAAAGGTTTCAGGCTAGAATTGGTTATCAAAAAGAAGGAATAATGTAAGGTAGATAGGGAATAATAAGGCTTATGAAAAATAAGTTCTCCATCATATGATCTTTACAAGTAATGCACTAAAAATCTTACAAGGATCTCAAGAAATAGATAACCGTCACAATTCCAAGAGATAATATGCATAAAGAGAGTAAATCACACAAGAAAAGAAGAGGGATTTATAATGTTCTCCCTATAAGGCTAAAAATAACTCACAAGGTAAATTGTTGGACTGCATCATCTATGCTATAAAGTATATGTGCTCAATTTCATCAAATGCTATCTTTTTCTAAAATCAATAATTTCAAGTTGAGAATCCTGGCTATACTTTTAAAAGACATGCTTGCAAAGAATTATATGATTAAGTTAGCGATTGCTATCATAGAACTTAAGAAGGGATATCTATCAATTCTAAAACTCTTTTTTAGATTTTTCAAAAAAATTTCAATTTTTCTATATATTTTTTCGACATAAAGTAATAGAAAACACATAAACACCAACACATAAACACTTAGGACATAAGTTTTTCACTTTCTCCACCCCATACTTAAAATTACAGTGTCCCCACTGTAAGAAAAATAAGAAGAAGGAAAAGAAATAGAAAAGAAAACAAAAAATCAAAAAGAAAAAGAAAGACATAAAAACTTACAAAGTTGGAAAAGTGGAAACAAGGAAAAACTTTATCTTCAGGCTGAATCAACGGTTTGGTGGAGGAAAGTAGTGCTCGAAGTTCCCCATGAAGTCGTACATCGTCCTCCAACGCTCAGCATCCTCCGCCTCTCTCTGACGCTGCCTCTGATCCTCCATCGACATGCGAGCTGAATAGACAGTCTCCCATCTATCCATCCTCCGATGAATGTGATCCTGTTGGAGGTGAACCTGCTGCATCAGTGCAGAAAGATCTTCGGCCCATGGTGGTGGTATACTCGATCTTGTGTACTCGGGTTGAGGAGGTGGTGGGTATTGAGGCTGGAAGTGGTCTTGATACATCACCGGGTTGTAAGGCATGAGTCCGTAGGCTTGAGGGTCGATAGGAGCTGGTGGTGGGTCGACAGGAGCTCTCGGCACCTCGTTAACGAAGCTGGGTGCCTCGTTAACAGTGTTGTGATGGGGCTGGAAGTGGTCGTTAACGAGCCTGGTGGGCTCGTCAACAAAGATGTTTCTCCCTAAGACCTCTGTGTCAATGTCTTCTTCCTCGAAATTGAGCTCCTCAGTGTCGTCCTCGGTGTCGGCTTCTTCAGTGTCATTGCCTACTACCTCGGTGTCCTCTTCTTCATCTTCATCTTCATCTTCATCCATGCCGTCCCGCTCAAACCGGGATTCACATGGCCTAAGCGAAAGCTCGTCCTGCGGTTTAGGCTCCAATGGGTAGGCGTGTCCCGTCCACGCCTCGTACCAATTCGGTACGTAGAGTAACTCGAACTTGTCGAGGGTGGGTATAACAATATGATCTTGAACCTTCACCTTGAATCCTCCCTCGGCTTGAATAAAGACACCGGAGCTATACCAATAATTTTTGTTGAGGAGTTGAGCGTGAGCCGGTGTGTAGCGGGTGAGATCGACTCCAAGATTCTTAGCCAAGAGGCTAACCAAATTGCCACACCACACCTCCTTGGACTTGGTAGATTTTCCGATGTAGTAGAGCCATTCGTACCCCATCGGGTGTAATGGTCCTTCTCTAGAAAATCTCGGTAGCGCCTTACTTGGCTCTGAGTGCTCAAAATCACATCATCCACTCGAGGTGGAGATGGGGACCTATGGTTCCTCCTCTTCTTCTGAGCTCGGGTAGCGGGTCTGCTTGAACTTGCCATGGATCCTACAAAATAATCAAGACTTTTCCAAGATAAGATCCACTCAAAAATAGATAGGTACGAGACCCCATACTTTGTCTCGAATTAACCTCGGAATTATTCGTTAACTACCCAATTGGGTCGTTTACGATTCTGGGCTCAGATTGATCGATGAAGCATTGCAGGGTCGTTAACGAGCCTGCGTGGGTCGTTAACGAGCCGCCGAGAACGAAATCAGAATTTCCGAATTTAATCTACCTTAAATTACAGCACAAATCATGCATGCAATCTTCTATATTTTTCCACCAATCCCAAAAACGGGTATAAGCACCCCATACTTGCTCGATTACCCATCCTGAACATGCTAAAATTACCCAGAATTTTGACATGCTAAGTTCGAACTTAAGATCTAGAACAAGAAAAATTCATGCTTTCCTAACTAGAGTGTTGCAATAGATAATCTAACATGAATAATCTTTCCTAAAACATGAACAACTAAGCACAATCAAGAATTTTTATGCACAAAAATCAAGCATGCAAATCGACCTTTCTAAGAACACGATTCAAGATACGAAATTTTGACCCTAAAGATAATCAATCATGCAATTTCGAGCAAGGGTTTAGAAATCATATCGGAGAATCGAGAAATTGAAGAACAAGGGTCGAAATCGGGGTGGTTAACGAGCTTGTGTCTCGTCGGTGATCGGTTTCCGAGCTCCGGTAACGACGGCCTCTCGGTGGTTGGTGGAGTGGGTGATTTCGAACTGGTGGGAGAGAAGGGAGAGGGATTGAGAGTTTTTTTTTTGGGTTTGGGGAAGTATGAATTTGAGAGGGTAGTGGTAGATTTGTGGAAGGGGGTAAAAGGGGTTTATATAGGAGGGGAAGGGGTAGAGGTGGGCGGCGGCTAGGGTAAAAGATAGGGTAGATTAGGTTAAAATTCTTACCTGCCCCGTTTCTTGACGAGTCGGGTCTTCGAACCGGGTCGTTAACGACCCTGGGTGGGTCGTTAACGAGCTGCCGTAGCCTCTTGGAGTGATTTTTCGATCCCTTCTCCTGAAATCTTGTTAGCTCAAAAAATTCTAATTTCTATCCTAACTAAAACTAAAAAGAAAAACAAAAGAATCTAAGAAATAATCTAAAAAGAAAAAGAAAAGAAAAGAAAAGCTAAACCTATTCTAAAAGCGGGTTGCCTCCCGTAAGCGCTATTTTTAACGTCGTTAGCCCGACGAGCTTCCTTGCTAGTCTGAGGATGTGAGAGCCATGATGGCTCTTATCTCTTCGTCTGGGTCAGTTTGCTCATGGAATTTCTTCAGCCGATGTCCATTAACTTTGAAGATTACGCCTCGGTTATCGGTCAACTCTACTGCTCCGTGAGGATAAATGTAATGAACCACAAATGGCCACTCCATCGTGTCCTGAGCTTTCCTGGGAATAATCGGAGTCTAGAATTGAAGAGAAGTACCTTATTGCCGACGTGGTAAGTTTTGGGCACTAATTTCCGATCATGCCACCTTTTGGTGCGCTCCTTGTAGATTTCAGCATTTTCGTACGCCTTCAGCCTCAATTCTTCTAATGCTTGCAAGTCCATGAATCGTTTTGCTCCTGCCGCGTCGAGGTTCATGTTGAGATCCTTGAGAGTCCATAATGCCTTATGCTCCAACTCGATCGGTAAATGACATGCCTTGCCATACACTAGACTATAGGGGGTGGTGCGGAGAGGCGTCTTGTATGCTGTCCTATATGCCCACAGAGCGTCATCCAATTTGGAGGACCAATCTTTTCTAGAACAGGAAACTGTCTTCTCCAATATGCTCTCTATTTGGTTGTTTGAAACTTCAATCTGGCCACTCGTTTGGGGATGATAGGGCGTTGCCACCCGATGAGATACCCCATACTTAGCCAACAGTTCTTCAAAACTCCGCTCAATGAAATGGGAACCACCGTCGCTGATAAGGACTCTTGGAACGCCGAACCTGGGGAAAATATTGGTTTTGATGAATTTAGCCACAGTCTTGGCGTCGTTAGTCCTTGTAGCAACAACTTCCACCCACTTAGAGACATAATCGACCGCAACTAGGATGTACTTGTAGTGTCCTGAGGCGGGAAACGGTCCCATGAAGTCAATGCCCCACACATCAAATTGCTCAACTTCTAATATCCCAGTTAGTGGATTTTCATGTCTCCAAGTTATATTGCCTGAGCGTTGACATCCATCACATGCTGTCATATAAGCTTGCACATCTTTGAACATGGTTGCCCAATAGAGACCACTTTGAAGAATCTTCGCAGTAGTTTTGAATCCTTTTGCATGACCTCCAGTTGGAAGTGTGAGACATTGACGGATCACATTCTCAATCTCCTCTTCTGGAACACAACGCCTAAAGAGGTGATCGCTCCCTTGTTTAAACAAGTAGGGGTCATCCCAATAGTATTGTTTCACATCATGGAGAAATTTCTTCTTCTTTTGAGGGGTAAGGCCCTCGGGAATTATGCCTCCTACAAGATAGTTAGCAAAATCCGCAAACCAATGGGCTTTTGACCCTCTAATAGCATGGATTGATATTGAGGAAGAAGAAATGGAAGAAGGAGAAGGAGTAAAATTGATTCGAGAAGGCTCAGTTTCAGAAATCTTACCTGGATGGGTCGTTAACGAGCTAGGAATTATGATTTTGACCTTGGTGCCGACCTTCCGTGGCTCAGTAACGACCTGATTGACTGGTATACCGACCCAATCTGAAAATTTTCCCTCGTTATTTGTGTCTTCCAACCTCGGCACCTCGTTAACGACCCTGGAGGGGTCGGTGACGAGGGTCTTGTGGAGTTCGACCTCGCTCAGCAGGAGGTGTTCGTCGGGTCTGGAATCATTTATCGGCACCTCATTGCTAGACTCGGTGATATGCTCTGCTGGCAACCTGGACAAGTGATCTGCTACTAGATTTTCTGCTCCCTTTTTGTCTCTTATTTCATGGTCAAATTCCTGCAGTAAGAGCATCCAATGAAGCAATCTAGGTTTGGCATCTTTTTTAGCCATTAAGTATCTAATAGCTTCATGGTCAGTATAAACAATCACTTTGGATCCAACAAGGTAAGACCGGAATTTCTCAAAGGCAAATACCACAACAAGGAATTCCTTCTCCGTTGTGGTATACTTACTCTGTGCCTCATCCAGCGTCTTACTGGCGTAATAGATGGCGTGGAGTTTTTTGTCCTTCCGTTGCCCTAAGACTGCGCCAACTGCATAGTCACTGGCATCACACATAATCTCAAAGGGTAGTGTCCAATCTGGAGACTGCATAATGGGGGCAAACACGAGGGCAACTCTTAACCTGTAAAATGCTTCAAGACATACTGGAGACAGCTCAAACACTACATCTTTCATTAGTAGGTTATTCAAAGGTTTAGCTATCTTAGAAAAATCTTGAATGAATCTTCTGTAAAAGCCAGCATGCCCTAAAAAACTCCTAATGTCTCTTACAGAAGAAGGAGGAGGTAGTTTTTCAATAAGCTCAATTTTTGCTCTATCTACTTCTACCCCTCTTTTAGAGACAAGGTGTCCTAGTACTATCCCCTCTTGAACCATGAAATGACACTTTTCCCAATTTAGCACAAGATTGGTTTCTTCACATCTTTTAAGCACTCGTGTAAGGTTAGCAAGACAAGAATCAAATGAAGAACCATAAACAGAAAAATCATCCATGAAAACCTCTACAATATCCTCTATCATATCCGAAAAAATGGCCATCATACATCTCTGAAAGGTAGTAGGGGCATTGCAAAGCCCAAATGGCATTCTCTTATAAGCAAAGGTTCCATAGGGACATGTAAAGGTTGTTTTCTCTTGATCATTAGGATGAATGGGAATCTGCCAAAAACCGCTATAGCCATCTAGATAACAGAAATAATCATGCTGGGCTAAGCGTTCTAACACCTGATCTATGAAAGGAAGCGGAAAATGATCTTTTCTAGTAGCACTATTAAGCTTCCTATAATCAATGCACATCCTCCAACTAGTGGTGGTTCTAGTTGGAATAAGCTCTCCCTTTTCGTTTTCTATCACAGTCATCCCCCCTTTCTTTGGGACTACATGGACCGGACTCACCCATTGGCTGTCTGAAATAGGAAATATGATCCCAGCATCAAGTAATTTAATAATTTCCTTTTTAACTACATCCTTCATATTAGGATTTAATCTACGTTGATGCTCTATGGTGGGTTTATGATTGTCCTCCATGTAAATCCTATTCATGCAAAGAGAAGGGGATATGCCAGTTATATCATCTAGGGAGTAGCCTATGGCTTTTCTATGCATCCTAAGCACATTCAGGAGATTTCCTACTTCCTCATCTTTTAATTCAGCATTAATGATGACAGGTAGGGTGGAATTAGGACCGAGGAATTCATACCTGAGGAAATCTGGCAGAGGTTTAAGTGTTGGGGATGGTTCAGCAGGGATTAGAATCGGCTCCTCTGGTTCTGTCTTCAACACTTCCTCAAAGCATTCAAAGGCTGAAATTTCGCTATCTTCGGCTAGGGTCGTTAACGAACCCGGAGTAGTCGTTAACGAGCCTGCGTCTTCTGTCAGGAGAATCGGTAACGATGCTGGAGGACTCGTTACTGAAACTGCAGTGGTTAATTCTGCCCATCTTTGCCTTGAAATTTCATCACTTAATGCTGATCTTCCTATAGGGTCTCCACAATCAATGATCTCTTTGTGAGTGTAGAGCATCTTGACTTCGGCTTTTTCGGACTCCTTGTTGGATTGTTTGAATCGGAGTTCCGTCACCTCTTCTCGAATTTCAAAAGTTAGGAGTCCTATCCTAACATCGATTATGGCTCCTGCTGTGGCAAGGAATGGTCTTCCCAAAATAATAGGCACCACCGGATCTTCAGGCATTGTCAAAACGATAAAGTCATTAGGAACAAAGAAGTTGCCTACTTGAACTGGGAAATCTTCTATCAGCCTTGTTGGTTTTATGCAAGATCCGTCTGCCATATAAAGCCGCATGTTGATGGGCTCTAGTGGTACCATATTGGCTTTAGACCAGATTGAGAGCGGAACGAGACTAGCACTGACACCTAGATCGCATAAAGCCTTGAACTTGTGGTTGCCTATGACGATTGTGATTGCAAAACTTCCTGGATCTCCTAGCTTTTCCGGTAGAGCTATCGATCTGACTTCATCCTGCAACTCTGTGATGGACCTTTTCCTGCTAAGAATATCTTTCAAAAATTTTGTGTAAGCCGACATTTCGCTTAGGGCGTCAGCGAATGGGATGGAAATATTAATGCCCTGAAGAATCTTCACGAAACGCTTGAACTTACTCTCAGTAGAGTCCATAGATTTCTTAGTTGGAAATGGAAGAGATTTCACCATTCTCGGAACCAAGTTAGGCTCGAGAGGTGAGAGTACCGGGTCGACACTGGGGTCGATTGGTGTCCTCGGCGGGTCGTTATCGACCCTGGTGGGGTCATTAACTACCTTGGAATTGGGAGGGAGGCTCGGTATAGAGAACTTACCTGTGGTAGGGTCGTTAGGAACCCTCGGAGCCTCGTCATCCTGGTTTGTAGGCTCGGTATTTGCTCTCGTTGGCTCGTTAACGAGCCGGTTGGCGAGGTCTTTATCCTCCTTTTCTTCAGCTTGAACTCTCTCCAGTAATGTCTTCCCACTCTTGATGTGTACCGCTGCTATTTGGCCTCTAGGGTTCTCCTCAGGGCGGCCCGGGAGTTGTCCTTGCGATCTTGGAATCCGTGCAGCTAAGTCCCCTAGTTGGGAATCAACACTCCTCTTCCAAATATCGAACTCTCCCCATCTTTTATCTTGTCGGTTCAGTTTGGCTTGAACTTCATCAACTTTGTTGTTCACTCCGTTAATGCTCTCCTTTATTTCCTGAACCCATGATGGTGTCTCCTAATGGCTTGGAGGTCGATATGGTGCAGGTCGTTGATGTCTCTTTATTTGGTGGTGTTTTCATATGTGATTTCCTTTGTAAATATGTTTCTTTTTCCCTTTTTCTTGTGTGTTTTGTTTCTTTTTAGCTTAGTTCCTGTATTTCTATGAGATTCGGAGACTACGCGCGTTTTATGTGTTTTGTAGGTAATTTGGCATGAATCGAGGATCGATTTGAAGGAGGGTCGAGACATGGAGCAAGGCCCGAGCAAAGGAGGAAAGAGAGGAGCAAGCCATGAAGAAGAACAAGAGAAAAGCCAACAAGAAGAAGGTGGAACAAGGTCCGGACCGAGTTGCAACCAACCTCGGGCCCGACTTGAAGTTTCAACCTCGGACCGACTTGCACAGTAACTCGGGCCCGAGGTCCTCCGCGTCGGTCCGAGTCGGTCACTGGACTACTTGGGCTCGAAGGCACGAAATTGTAGACTTCCACTTTTGCCCCTCATCTAATCTATAAAAGGCCCTCTTGTCTTCTAATTAGGGGGTTCTCTCACATAGGAGGTTCCCACACTTGGCAAGGAACCAACCCTCAAGAGGATACTTGGAGAGCAAGGAGGAAGGAGAGGAGAAGGAGAAGAGAGAGAGAATCGACCAAGGGAGAGGAAGGATTGATAGGTTTGGTTGATAGATTAGCTTTGCTTTGTTTTGATCTTGTGGATTTGGAAACCTTTGATTGGAGTTTGTGGATTTCTTTTGATTTTGAATGAAACTTTGCTTTGGTTTGAGATTGATGATGTTGATTGCTTTGCTTTTTGATTTGTTTGCTTTCTTTGTTTGCCATATGGAGTAGATCTCCTTGATCTTGGGTTATGGGGGAAAACTCTAGCTAGGTTTGGGCTAGAAACCCCAATTCCATAAGCCTTGAGTGCTTGATCTAGGAACCCACTCTACATAGAGCTACAATTCCTTGCGAAAGTCAGGAATCAAGGCTTGTGATTGGCAAAGTAGAGAAAGTGAACATGTGTCAATCTCAAGACCTTGCTTCGAAGGGGATTTCCCCAATGATCGATGTGTAGAAGTGGTTGGAACGAGGGCGAAAGCACTCGATCCTACTCCGATCATCACTTATTGCTTGAATTGGGGTGGAAATGCCTTAATCCACTAGAGAAGGAACCCAAAAGCCCAAGATCTACTTTCAATCTTTGAGTTCGACAAACCCAGCTACCTCGGGCCCGACTTACCCTACGTCGGTCCCGACTTCCTCTTGTCGCCAACATTGGGCCCGACGTGACCTCTATGTCGGTCCCGACTGTTCTCTTTGTTTTCCTTTGTTTTAAGTTCTCCTTTCTAGCTTTCTAGTGTCTAGGCACCTCAATCGAGTAGATTTCCCGAGGGTTCGACACCCACCACGTGCTACAACGGGGTCGGGTTATAAATTGTATCTCTAGACCCTCGCACAACCGAGAGGCGATCAAAAGATTGGCGCCGTTGCCGGGGAAGTCTAAGTGCATTGAGTGCCAATTTGGTGAGTTTCTTGTGTTTCGGTAGTGATTTGGGTGAGGGAATAGCCCAAACCCTTTGTTTGTTTTTGATTTGTTTTGGTTTGTGTCTTTGTTTCGTAGGTGTATGCTAGCTCGTTCCTCCCGAGGAACACTTGAGGTTGAGTTTGTGAGCGATCCGAAAAGTATTCTCAAAGAAGCCCGAAGAAGGAAAAGGATGGAGAATCAAGCTCTCCATGGTGAAGAGGAGTTGGCTCAACTTAGGGCCGAAATGGCTAGATTGCAACTTGAGAAGGACAATCAAGAGGCGATGGCAAGAAGAGAACGGGAGCAACGGATGAGGGCCGAGGCTCAACTCAACGCTCTACCCCGGAATGCACGCCAATACATGCATCCGGAGTTGAGGGTGCCCGAACCGGTTATTGTGCTTCCCGAGGTTGCCAAGAATTTTGAGATCAAGACGCAATTCATCTCCCTCATCAAGCGTGATCAATTCGAGGGTCGTCCACATGAGTGTCCCATAGAGCACGTCAAACGCTTTGTGGACATGTGTGAGACGATCTCTACCGACGAGGAGACGTTGGAGTATGTGCTTCTAAAGGCGTTCAAATGGTCACTTGGAGGCAAGGCCACACATTGGCTCGAGAGCCAAACCCCTAGGTCAATCACAACTTGGAAGGCACTCTATGATGCTTTCTTGATGAAGTTCTTCCCGCCCTCAAAGACAACCGAGCTAAGAAGGAAGATTGCAAGCTTTCAACAAGGTCCGAATGAGCCTCTCTTCGAAGCATGGGACCGTTTCAAGGAGATGTTGCGCCAATGTCCTACTCATGGCCAACAACCATATGTGCTCCAAGACATCTTTTTCCAAGGCATAAATCCGGCAACGAAGGACAAGCTCAATCTCCACACCGATTGTGGGTTCATAGACTTGACACCGGATCAAGCTTGGGAGCTACTTGACAAGCTATCCGATTATGAGGCCATGTATGGGGTGAGTCAAGCTAGCAAAGAGGTGAAAGTTCAAGGTGAAGGTGCAAGGAAGTTATATGATCCAAAGGGAGAAGACATTGACAAGGATGTGAAGCTCCAATTCCATGAAGGTGAAGTGAGCAAGCTTAAGAGGCAAGTCCACTACTATAAGCAAAATTCTAGAGCTTGTGAGGAGTGTGGATCCTTTGCACATGCTACACAAGTTTGTCCGAATGAGAGCCAAGTGCGCTTGGCCGAGCGAATTGAGGAGGCGAACTATGTTCGAGGAAATTTCGGTGGAAGAGGCATCTTCAACAATGGTGGTAATGGCCGGTGGAACAACGGTCAAGCTCAAGGCTACAACAACAACTTCAACCAAAACGAGCCAAGGGCGCCGCAACCACCACCATATAGGCCACCGGGATTCAATGAGCTACAATCATTTGCTCAAGAGATGAGGGATGGATTCAAGGAGATGAGGACCCAATTCAATGAGTTTGGTGCATGGAGGAGGCAAGTCGACAATCAATTTGCCCAAATTGCAACTCAAGCCCCGAGAGAGAATGGGAGATTTCCGGGCCGACCCGAGGAGAACCCCCGAGCTCAAAACAATCAAAATGAAGTCCGGGCAATTGGATTGAGAAGTGGCCGAAACCTACCCGAGCCACACATGCCTAAGAAGAATGAAGAGAGCCGGACCGAGGTTGAGAGTAAGTTGGGCCCGACGTACCCAGACGTCGATCCGACTACCCTGCCTCAGCTTTGCCCCAGGACCGATATTCACAACATCGGGCCCGACGTGGTGCCTAAGTCGGTCCAACCAAGAAATGTTGCAAGTGAAGTAGGGAAGTCCAAAGAGGTTGATCCAAGCAAGATTCAAGGTGCAACAACTCTTCCATATTCCTCAAAGAAGCCAAAAGATGTTGTTGAGAACAAGTTCAAGAGGTTTCTCAAACTCTTGCAAGGTTTGAACATCTCTATCCCGTTCACCGATGCATTGAGCGAGATGCCATCCTATGCCAAGTTTTTAAAGAAGATTTTGAGCAAGAAGAGGTCCATAGTTGAAATGCAAGATGAGGTCAAGACCTTGGAGTTACCGCAAAAGCTAGGAGATCCCGGTCGGTTTGCTATAACCATTGGTGTGGGGTCTCAAAACTTCCAAGCCTTATGTGACCTTGGGGCAAGTGTTTCGGTGATGCCCGTTAGTATTTGGAGAAGGGCAAATTTAGGTGAAATTGAGCCGGCCGATATGTCCCTAACTATGGCCGACGGTTCCATCATCAAGGCTAAGGGAATATTGGATGACGTGCAGGTACGAGTTGGAAAGTACTTTGTCCCCGATGATTTCGTGATCTTGGACATGCACGAGGACCCCTTGGTCCCAATAATCTTAGGAAGACCATTTTTAGCTACGGCGGGGGCAAGGTTTGATGTCAAAAACGGCAAGGTTTCCTTTGAGATTGGTGAAGAAAAGGTCGATTTTCACTTCAACAAGGCTTTGAATGAGCCGGACGCCTTGGCCATCCTCAAACTTGAAGAGAGTGCCAAGAGAAAAGGAGAAGAAGTGGAAGTTGTTAGAGAGGTCATTGTGTTGAGAAGTGATGAAGGTTTCAACAAACAAATACAAGCAAGGGAGTTGTTGGAGCAAGTTGAGGAACAAGATGAGTCAAGTATCAATGCTAGACCAAGGAGAAATGAAGAGTATCCTTACTTATATTCTTTTGATGTTGGTGATGACCACAATTCTTCCCAAACTTTTGATTCCTACATTTGTTTAAGTGATTTGAAAGATGACTTAGGAGACTCCTACATTTGCCTTAGTGACTTGAAAGATGAATTGGTAGAATCTCTTAGGAATTCTTTGGATAACTTTGGTGTAGGAAAAGAGGAACATGATGGAGCAAGTAAGGAGGAGAAATCTCATCCGTTGGAGGAGTATGATGAGAGAGGCCCGAGATCGGAGAGCCATGCCTATATAGACCATCGTTGGTGGTTTTATGGGTATGAGGAAAATGGGAATGGGCACAACAATGGCGAGCAATTCACCGTGTTTCACCCGCCATGAGGTTGAGGTTAGGAAGTCAAGCTAGTGACTCTAAACGAGCGCTTCTCGGGAGGCAACCCGAGTTAGTAGTTTTCTTTTCGTAATTTTAGTTTGATTTTTCTTAGTATAGCCTAGCTTTTCTCTAACCAATCTCTATCTAGTGTTTTGTGGATTTTTGGTGTTGCGTATTCTTCAAGGTTGTGTAGGATTTGAGGTGAGAAAAATATATAAATGGAAATATGGGAAAGAAGTTGCAAGAGGATGGAGAAAAATTGGTGACCCGAATACTCCCACATCGAGCCCAAGTAAGTCGGGCCCGACATAGGGACGTCGGTCCATGAAGTCGGTCCGACCCGGTTTGACTAGGTGGAATGCCAATTTTTCCCTTAACCTAATTTGTCCCTTTCCCCCATTAAATACCATCCCCCACCTACCTACCATCTTCATACTAACCACCATTCCCAAAATACAACTCATCTCCCTCACACTCTCAAAATCGGCCCCCTTCCCCTCACCATACTCGATCCACCACCTTCCTTTCTTCATCTCGATCCAACCACGAAAAAGCCTCCCTAACCCGATTCCAAGTAGAAATTTCAAGTTCAATCTCGTTCTTCATCCCCCATCTCGATCTAGATTGAGAAAATTTGAGTTCTAAGTCACTTATTTGTTTAAAAGTTCAGTACTCTTCAAATCCGGTATGTGTTACTCGATCTTTACCTATTTCCTTGGAGATTTTGTGCTTTCATTGCATAGATTGAGTAATGCCATGTTTGATTGAGAGTTTGAGCTTGAGCATCAATGGTAGATTTGCATGATTTGTGAAATTGAGCTTCAAAGTTGTTTATGCATGCTTAGATCCATTTAGAACTTCGATTTGGGATGTTTGATGGTTGAATTTGAAATTTAAGTGCATGATAGAGTGATTTGGGTTGATTTGAGGTTAGAGTCGAAGCATGAACTAGGTTGAGATCGATATGCCCAGGAAAGTCGGGCCCGAGTTATGGAAGTCGGTCCAACAAGTCGGACCGAGGTTGAGTAAGTCGGGCCCGACATAGGTTGGAAGTCGATCCATGTTGTTTTTGCTCTCTTCTTGTGATATCATGTGGATTCACGTGTTTCATTGTTGGCTATAGCCTAATCATGATGTAGTATGATCATTTGCTTAGCCATTGTTAGAAGATATCCATGATGATTCATGTTGGATTGTGATGCATGTGTGTTTAGAAACTAAGTATGGGGTTCCCCTTGTGTTGAAGTGTTGTTGTGTGTTGATGAGTGCTTTTGTTGAGTTGTATGGAGTTTATCTTGGACCCTTTTGTTTGGTTGGATGTGTGTAGGTACCATAGAGACTAGAGCTTCATCATCTCATGCGGAAAGGCCGAGGAAGAAGTCCAAGAAGTCAAGGAAAAAGCCAAAGTTGGATGATGTCTACTTGGAGGATGATGAGCAAGTTGAGAGTTATGCAAGGTATATGGCGCTTGAGCATCACACAAGGTGGCTTGATTGGGACGCCGTGAGGAAGATGGACATGGATCAAGCTCTTCCAAGGTGCTACTCTCACATCGGTCTCAATGGGATGCTAAGGTGGGACAACACCCACTATCCCGCCCTCACCTCGGAATTCATGGCCACGTTTGAATGCACTTATGATAATGTGGAGGATGAGGAAGGGGCGATCACTTTCCAATTGGGCAATGAGGACCACAATCTCTCTCTTAGGGACTTGGCTACCTACTTCGGGTTTCCATGTCCAAGAGAAGAGACCGGCGTCGACAACGAGAAGGTGAACCAAGTGTGGCGGCATGTGGCCGGGAAGAGCGAGATGAGAAAGGGCGCCTCCACAACCGAGATTGCTAGCCCTCTTTTTCGGGTCATGGTGCGAGTTTTGGGATGTGCAATCTATGCTCGCCATGAGTTGAGCAAGCCAATGAAGGAAGAGATTATGTTGCTACATGAGATGCTCTTCCACACCGAGAAGCCCATGAACCTTGCATGGGAGTGGGTCAAGATGGTGCGAGACTTCCAAAGCTCCTCTTGGATCTACTTCGGCGGGATGATAGCAAGGCTAGCCATGCGTCTAGGAGTTGATCTTAACAAGTATTCTCCGGCTCCGAATGGTGTTGAGTACATGAACATGAAGTATTTCAAGAAGGCCAACATGATCAAGGAGAAGCTCTACATGATTTCTTTGGCCCCTCACTCGAACTATGATGGTGTGTCGATCCGGTTGGCGGCCAACCTCTATGATCTTTCTCGGTATCAAAATTGGTACCAAGTGTGGGCCGGCAAGCCACACTCATTTGGTGACCCCGAAGGTGCAAGAGAGGGGCGGCGACAACAACCTCAACACATTCGGTTTACCTCCCCTCCATCTTCACCGGACTTCGACCAAGACAACTTTGTGTTTGCACCTCGTGGGGAAGACATGGACGTCGATCAAGAGCAAAATGAAGAAGATGAGCGCTTCCAAGGCTTGATGGCCAACCTCCGAGCCACGCACCAAGCTCCAACATTGGCGGACCGAGGTACACACCACATCGGGCCCGACTTCCCTCAAAGTCAGTCCGGTGATTTCTATGGTGATGAGGTCCCGAGGCACTATGAGCGTGGAGAAGGAAGCGGTGCAAGGCGAGAACAAGCTCAAGGCGGCGGTTATGAAGGCTACGCCCAATGGTATGATCCGGGAATGGTGTTTCCCGAGCAACAACAAACGGTGGACATGTCCTTCTTGGCCAACCAAATGGCCCATCTTCAACTTCAACAAGAGAATGTTCTTCAAGAGGTCCATCAAGTGAATCTCCAACAACAACACATGTACCAACAACAACAACAATTGCTTCAACAACAAGGTGCTTTTCAAGCTCGCCAAGAAGAGATGAACCGAGCCCTCGGCTACACTAGGCGAGAGGTGGAGGAGCTTAGGGAGGTGGAAGACCAAAGGTGGCGGGTCCAAGATAGCTTAACACATGGATGAGCGGGAACTTCCCTTCCCGTGAGGACCAATGGACGCGCCTGGATCCTCAACTCCAACCACCACCACAAGACTTCTACCAAGAGCAAGTGTACGAGAGGGAGCGGCAAGCGAGGCTCCAAAGAGGACGTAGGCGTGACAACCCCTTCGAGTGATCCTAGACATGCCATTGAAGAATAAAGAAATTGTGAGCTCTTCATACTCTTCTCTCTTGCTTTTAAGTTTTGGTTTCCTTGTTTGATGGGGACATCAAAATTTTAAGTATGGGGTGGGGGTAAGTGTGCTCATGATTTCACTTGCTTTTGTGTGTTTGTTATTTTGAGGATATTTGGTTTTTGGTTTCTAGTTTGTGTTTGGGATGTTTGTTTCTTGGTTTGTGGTTTGATGAACGACATGGATGATTAATTTGGTTTTGAATGGATGAGTCTTTGTTTTTGGTTTTAGAGAAATTTTTGCAAAAAAAAAAAATCCATAAAAAAATTGAAAAATTGTGTTGAAAACAACAAAAAGATTTTGTGTTTTGTAGTTTTTGGACTAGAAATTCCCATCTTAGATTGCCAAATGAAAGCCAATGATGATGTAAGCATGTAAATTCCTTTGCATATTTTTGGATAGTTTAGCCTCTAAAAAGATGTTGCTTTTGATGTGATCATGATATCTTGCTTGTTTTATTGAGCATGTGAGTTCTAGGATGAGATCTTATGCAACTAAGTATGAGTGACCCTTGTGAGATTGATTTTTGGCCATTTTAGGGATGCTTGTTCATATTTGCATATCCCTCATGTTTCTTGTGTGATTAGCTCATTCATGCTTAGTAAAACTTGCTATTGCGGTGTTTATCTATTTTCCAAG
The DNA here is from genome assembly GCA_964016875.1 of Fallopia convolvulus. NCBI lineage: Eukaryota > Viridiplantae > Streptophyta > Magnoliopsida > Caryophyllales > Polygonaceae > Fallopia > Fallopia convolvulus. Next base: position 12,217,803 of record OZ024730.1, read on the forward strand.
ACCGTCATGAGATTTGTCCTAGCATTGTCACATTGACTTTGAACTTTATTTTTCTAGTCACATAAATGTTCCATATCCTACCATGAAGTGAATCCTTTGTTTGTAGCCCCGTTCTAGCCTAAGCCTTTGTTTGAAACTCCTCAAAAATATTATTCCTAGCCTTATATGACTTGACCCTTATGGGATTGGACTTTAGAAGAGATGTTGGGATTGTATTTGAAGAGTTGAGATTCTCTTGGGTTTAAGGGCAAAGAATGGTGTTATGAATCATGTGGGTAGTGCATCTTTGTTGTACAAAAAGAAAATGAAAAGAAAGAAAGAAAATGTTGGAAATGTAAAGTGGAATGAAGGCAAAGAGCTTAAGTGAAGAAAAAGGGTCCGACCGAGTTACACACCACATCGGGCCCGATGTCATAAGAAAGTCGGTCCAATGTAGAAAGTGTTGAAAATCCAACAAAAAGCCTAAGAGCAAAGATGAAGTGGAATGTTAAGTGAAATTTTGGGTTGAAAGGAAAAATGTTAAGTCTTTTGGGATGAGTGTGAAATTGATTGTGGAATTTTGGTGAAGTTGGTGAGAGTTTAGGTTGTTCAATCCCCATTGTAAGCACCACAAGACCAAATAATTCCCACCTTGAGAAATACCAAAAGCCCCATTACAACCCGGCCGAATGGAACCTCTTTGATGACCTCCATTGAGCCAAGTTCGAAATTCTTTGTGTACTTTGTATTAGGCATCTCTAGGTGGAGGAATTGGTGATATTAACTTCAATAGTAAAGTCCTTACTTGCATGATTTTTGAGCTTGAGTGTTCATTGCTAAACCCAAACACATGATGAGTGATACACATTCACATATCCCTAAAGTGAGGCTTAGTTGCGTTGACTCTATTCCTTGGAACACTTAATAATGTGTGATGATGTAATCTTGCTGGAACACTTAATAGTGAGGCTTTACTTGAAGATTATGTTTTGGTCTTGCTTACATTGTTATTGCTTGAGGACAAGCAAGTTTAAGTATGGGGTATTTTGATGTCTCTTTATTTGGTGGAGTTTTCATATGTGATTTCCTTTGTAAATATGTTTCTTTTTCCCCTTTTCTTGTGTGTTTTGTTCCTTTTTAGCTTAGTTCCCGTATTTCTATTAGATTCGTAGACTACGCGCGTTTTATGTGTTTTGTAGGTAATTTGGCATGAATCGAGGATCGATTTGAAGGAGGGTCGAGACATGGAGCAAGGCCCGAGCAAAGGAGGAAAGAGAGGAGCAAGCCATGAAGAAGAACAAGAGAAAAGCCAACAAGAAGAAGGTGGAACGAGGTCCGGACCGAGTTGCAACCAACCTCGGGCCCGACTTGAAGTTTCAACCTCAGACCGACTTGCACAGTAACTCGGGCCCAAGGTCCTCCGTGTCGGTCCGAGTCGGTCACTGGACTACTTGGGCTCCAAGGCACGAAATTGTAGACTTCCACTTTTGCCCCTCATCTAATCTATAAAAGGCCCTCTTGTCTTGTAATTAGGGGGTTCTCTCACATAGGAGGTTCCCACACTTGGCAAGGAACCAACCCTCAAGAGGATACTTGGAGAGCAAGGAGGAAGGAGAGGAGAAGGAGAAGAGAGAGAGAATCGGCCAAGGGAGAGGAAGGATTGATAGGTTTGGTTGATAGATTAGCTTTGCTTTGTTTTGATCTTGTGGATTTGGAAACCTTTGATTGGAGTTTGTGGATTTCTTTTGATTTTGAATGAAACTTTGCTTTGGTTTGAGATTGATGATGTTGATTGCTTTGCTTTTTGATTTGTTTGCTTTCTTTGTTTGCCATATGGAGTAGATCTCCTTGATCTTGGGTTATGGGGGAAAACTCTAGCTAGGTTTGGGCTAGAAACCCCAATTCCATAAGCCTTGAGTGCTTGATCTAGGAACCCACTCTACATAGAGCTACAATTCCTTGCGAAAGTCAGGAATCAAGGCTTGTGATTGGCAAAGTAGAGAAAGTGAACATGTGTCAATCTCAAGACCTTGCTTCGAAGGGGATTTCCCCAATGATCGATGTGTAGAAGTGGTTGGAACGAGGGCGAAAGCACTCGATCCTACTCCGATCATCACTTATTGCTTGAATTGGGGTGGAAATGCCTTAATCCACTAGAGAAGGAACCCAAAAGCCCAAGATCTACTTTCAATCTTTGAGTTCGACAAACCCAGCTACCTCGGGCCCGACTTACCCTACGTCGGACCCGACTTCCTCTTGTCGCCAACATCGGGCCCGACGTGACCTTTGTGTCGGTCCCGATTGTTCTCTTTGTTTTCCTTTGTTTTAAGTTCTCCTTTCTAGCTTTCTAGTGTCTAGGCACCTCAATCGAGTAGATTTCCCGAGTGTTCGACACCCACCACGTGCTACAACGGGGTCGGGTTATAAATTGTATCTCTAGACCCTCGCACAACCGAGAGGCGATCAGTTGTCTATCTGGTAGGGGCCCTACGTAGTTTTGACTTGTATTCTGATTGCCCCATGGTTGATAGTTGTTCGACCTGTCATTATAATTAGTCTGGTTCCTGTATGGTCCTCTCTTATAGTTCATCTCAGCTATTGTCTCAGCGGTTCTAACCTGCTCAATGTTAGTGCAAGCAGAAGTACTATGTGTAGAAGAACCACATTCTTGACATGATTGGGAGGATTTCAGAAAACTTACCTGTTTCCTCAGACGGTTGACCTCGTCTTGTAAGAATTGATTTTTAACATCTGGGTCAACTTCTTCTCGGTTGGGTATGTAGAGACGTTTTTGAGTTTGTGGAGTTTGCTGGGTTCCGCACATAGCATCGTAATTTTCCAGCTTATCCAATAGTTCCCACGCCTCTGTCGGGTTCATCTCTATAAAACCGCACGCAGTATGCGTGTTGATGCAGCTCTTGGTCTCTGCGTTGATACCCTGGAAAAAGATTTCTTGCAAAACATATAAAGGTTGCCCATGAGTAGGGCACTGTCTAAGCATCTCCTTGAATCTTTCCCATATTTCAACGAATGTTTCATTAGGCAACTGGTGATAGGAGGTGATGCGTTTCCTCAACTCCGTTGTCTAAGCAGGAGGGAAAAACTTTGTAAGAAATTGATCATACAAAGCTTTCCAAGTCCTGATAGACTTAGAAGGTAGGCTCTCTAACCAGTTTAGGGCCTTTCCAGTAAGAGACCATCTAAAAGCTTTTAACAGAACATATTCTAATGAGACACCTACAGCAGCTATGGTGTCACATAAATCAAGAAAGTTTCTACTATGCTCCATAGGACACTTAGCAGGTTTCCCTTCAAACTGAGCCCGTTTGATTAAGGATATAAATTGAGACTTGATCTCAAAAGGTTTCTCTATCGCTGGAAGCACAATAGGAGATTCTGGCACCCTCAGTTCTGGATGCATGTATTGTTTGGCATTCCTTGGATAGGCATCTAGCTCTTCTTGTAGTCGAGCCTTATCAACTCGTTGATGCTCAGCTTCTGCGTCTGCGCCGTCCTTCTCGGCTTTCAGTGCCTCCATCTGGGTCCGGAGGATCTCTAACTGTCGAGCCATCTCTTCTGTTGTGGCCATGGCTCGGTTTTCTCGAAGTCGACGGTGCAGGGAACGTTCGGGTTCTGAGTAATAACCAATGTTATCAAACTGAAGCCTTCGTCGTCCTACCGGCATACACTGAGAAAAGACAAAGAAAACAAAAATTAAAAACAAAAACGGGGTCGGGCCATTCCCGAACCCAAAGATTGTAACACCCCGACTTCCGTCGAGGCGCTACTGGGGAATAGACCTTATCGGGTACTATTATTTAGGTTGACAACTACACTGTAGGACCTTACAACTCGGGCACGACGAGAAAACATAATAAAACATCCAACCTTTATTTAGTAAAACTTAGAAAAACGTATCGTGCATGAATCCCCGAAAATTATAAATAATCAAATACGTCACAACGCATACTGACTGAACTACTCGAACAAAGTTATAATAAACAAAACACAATACCAACTTCGTCTAACAAATATCAAAATCAACATCCTAACTATTATAAATAACTAATAAAAACCGATCCCACTATGACACGCGCTCTTTACCGCTCCGGCCCGCCATCTTGCCTCGGTTCCTGCACGGTTCCCTGATTCATACCTGGAACTGAAAAATGTTCCCCGAAGGGTCAGCGTCTAATCTACCAAGCTAGAAAGAATATGGAAACTGTAGAACGCTTTGAAATCATTTATCTAAAGTCAGCATACAAATCCACAATCGCAATCATAACTCTAAAGGCCAATACCTAAATTAGTTATATCAGTCACACAAGTCACATACGCATTCACAATCACAATCACAATCACACAGCAATGCAATTCTTCCTTTGTCCACGATCCGACTTCCAAGGCGCTCATCACCACGCCGAGTGCAGAGGCAGGCCCTCCCACTCCACTTCCCAATCTCCCTTCTAACTCCGGGCTAAGCCTCCACTGGAGCGCTTGCCAAAAACACACAAATAATAATTTTCGTTTGAAGGGGTACGATTTTCCCAGTCACAAGGGTCAAAGTAGCCAACTCTTCCTCAACACCAGTTACAATGGGCCGTGTCGGAAACGGTACCAACACAGAGAAAACGTTCCAAAATAATTTCCGATAAAATACATTTAAATCATTAACGCACACAACACACAAGGAGTTCAAAACAATTTAAAAGGTATTCGGGACTAGTTCCCAAAACCCGCCCTACAATAACGATACGCAATCTAACAAGGGAGAAAAGAACCGAGCAAGTCGAAAAACGACTTACCTCGAAAGCGAACACAAATACGTAGCGGAAGAAGGGAAGCTCGAACAAGTCACACGAACGCTATCGATTCCTAACAAATCAATAACCGAAACTATAACATTCGAAGAGAAGCGAAACACAACTTAACGCCCCACAAGCTAAGAGTTCTTTCTAATCGACAATTATGTCATCTTACATTAATAACTTATAATTTCGAAACAACCTAACCTTGTCACTCGTTCGATTCTAACCTAGGTTGCTTGTTATTAGCACGCTTCAACAAATAACATTTTATAATAAGGATCTAATCAATTCCAAATAGAACTCTTATTAGCCAACTTGCACTGCTTGATCCTAATTAACTAACATGAAAAGATATGTTAAGGTACCGACTGAAAACAAAAGAAACAGGTGGCACATAACATACTACTATTTCAAGTCCACACAACAATGATTATAAGGCAACATTACTAAATACAATTACCCATTCAATAGTGACATTTTTTTTTATCACTTAATGCCCAAATCATTGGAATTCTCGTAAGTACCCAACAAATCAGCCAACAACAATCCCTATTGTTTTCTCCAATATAATGCCATTAAAGACCAAATTAAAGCCTTAACCAGCTCAGTTGACTCTTAACTACAACAACAATCCTATTAAACCTGACCAAAAATCTAACCAGAAGATCGACATTTTCAAATACGACAATGACCCAACATCAACCTTGCTAAACCAATAGATTGACATTCTCAATCGATCGGAGACTCGAACACAAACCAAAACCGCCCCTTGTGAACAACAAAACCCGGAATTGAATTCATTCTAAGGTTCTAACTTACAGTCTAGAGGGTTGGATCTTCCGCCAACGTCGTCCCCGTCTAAGGTGGTGGCGTCGTCGGAGGGAAAGGGCTCCGAGCAACGGTATGGAGGCGATGTAGGCCCTTGGCGGCGAGGTCACGCTCATCGACTTCCGCTTGAGTGCTCGGCGGTGGGAGTGCAAGATCGACCGGCAAACGACGCTCAAAGGAGGAAGCGAAGCCTGGGTGAGAGCTCACGAGCGCGTAGCGACTCGCGACGCTTCTTCGAGGTCGAAGTCTGTCGTCCGGGCTGGGACGTCGAATGGAGGCGAGAAAGGATTGGTGAGGCGAGGTTGGAACGACGACTATGCAATGGAGCCGATCGAACGAACCCGGTGGCCGGCGATTCCAAGCAGACGCGCACATCTGAACGGCGGTGATGGGAGTCCTTCTCCTGGTTATGCGTGGCTTGGGAGCAATTTAGGGTAGTGAAGGTAGACGAAGAAAGATTAAAAGGATTGAGGCAAAAGAAATGGGCCTTTCGGCCTACTCTTGTGGGCTTAGACAAGTTGTGGTAAGTTAAAAGCCCAAAGTACTTAAAAGATGGGTAACATGAATATAAGATAGAAAGTTTGCAATGAAGATTAGCTAACGGATGCTTCTGAAATAAACCTAGTATTACATACTATCCCCCTTAAGAGAGTTTCGTCCCGAAACTTTTATAACTTAAGAAAGATATCTACTTGTTTCACAAACCTCTCCCCCTTTAAAAGGGGTTCGTCCTCGAACCAAAACTACCGACAAGACAACATCGACAGTACTAAACAATCAACAACTGAAACATGTAGCAAACAATAAGTGAATATGACCCCTCACTAACTACTAACCCTATTCTCAACACATCTACTAAACTCGGGTAGAGCTCTAGGTAACTCTCTCATCCTAGACTCGGTCTCCCAAGTGTCCTCCTCGACTCCTCATCGATACTACTGAATCAACACCAGCTGAATCTCCTTGTTTCGCAGCTTCTTGGTGCATTTGTCCATAATCACTATCAGCTGCTCTTTGAAGGTATGATCGGGCTCAACCTCCAATTCTTCACAGTTGAGCATGCGATTGGGATTCGGATCGTAGTGTCTCAGCCATGACACGTGAAAGACAGGATGAATTCCATCTAAGGCGGGTGGTAGCGCTAGTCTATAAGCTACCTCGCCTACTCTCTCTAGTATCTCCAACGGCCAATGTAGCGGGGACTCAACTTCCCCTTCATCCCAAATCTTCTCACACCACGAGTAGGAGACACTCTTAACCAAACATGTGCCCCTATCTCAAATTCTAGTGGTCGACGTCGTTTGTCTGTATAGGCTTTCTGGAGACTCTATGCAGCTAGCATAAGCTCTCGGATCAAGGCCACCTTCCCAATCGTCTCCTCTATCATTTGCGGCCTCTCTCCTACAACATCTGACGGGTCATCCCAACACAAAGGTGTCCTACACTTCCGACCATACAAGGCCTCATACGAAGCCATTTGAATCGAGGAGTGCCAACTATTGTTGTAGGCAAACTCCACCAATGCTAGGTGATCCAACCAATGACCTCCCCAATCCGAACACAGGACCTCAACATGTCCTCTAGAGTTTGAATTGTCCTCTCGGACTGGCCATCTGACTGCGGGTGGTAAGCAGTCGTGAAATGCAATCTCGTCCCAAGTGCCTCATGTACTTGTTGCCAAAATCTGGAAGTGAAACGCCCGTCACGATCTGACACAATCGTCTTGGGTTCACCATGCAGTCTAACTATTTGATTTACGAATACCTCTACCAGTTTGTTAATTTTCCAAGTCTCCTTAATAGGCAAGAAGAGATTGGTCAATCTATCCACTACAACCCAGATGGCATCATGTCCCTTGCTGATTCGTAACCCCGTGACAAAATCCATGAAAATATTCTCCCACTTCCACTCGGAAATAGGTAGGGGTTGGAGCATACCTCCCGACCTCTGGTGCTCAATCTTCACCTGTTGACAAACCTGACACTTAGCCACGAATCTTGCTACATCTAGCTTCATGCCATCCCACCAGTAGTAATTTCGTAAATCTTTGTACATCTTACTCGCTCCAGGGTGAATCGAGTAAGGTGTAGCGTGGGCTTCTTGCAAAATCTTCTGTCTCAACTCTTCATCTCGAGGCACACAGATCTGGCCCCGCAAACTCCAGATACCATCTGTTCTCTCTACAAAATCAGGTACCTCACCACGGCTTAATTTCTGCTTCAGCTCCTGAATCATTGGACACACTTCTTGTTTCTTTCTCACTTCTTCAAGCAAAGTCGGTTGACACTCCATAATACTCAATCTACCCTGGTAACGCTGAATTTGCACCTCGATTCCGTACCTTATCAGCTCTCTTTGTAGCTCGGGTTGAGCCGTTAAACGAGCCAACATACATTCTTGAGAGGTCTTCCTACTAAGTGCATCGGCGACTACGTTCACTTTTCCTGGGTGATAAAGGATCTCCAAGTCATAGTCCTTCAGCAACTCGAGCCATCTCCGCTGTCTCATGTTCAGTTCTCTTGAGTAAAGATGTACTTGAGACTCTTATGATCTGTCATCACCTTGTTGGTACTACCATATAAGTAATGGCGCCAGATCTTCAGAGCATGCACCACCGCTGTCAATTCCAAGTCATGAGTAGGGGAATTCTGCTCATTCGGCTTCAACTGTCTTGAAGCATACGCAATCACCCTATCCCTCTACATCAACACACATCCCAAGCCTACCTTGGAGGCGTCCCTGTAGATCACAAAGTCCTCATTTCCTTGAGGGAGAACAAGTATAGGAGTCAAAGTCAAACTTCCCTTCAACTCGTCAAACTCCTCTAGTAGAACTCATTCTACTCAAAACGAGTGGTCTTCTTCAGCAGGTTGGTAAGTGGTTATATTCTACGGGATATCCCTTCCACGAATCTCCGGTAGTACCCCGCTAAACCTAGGGAATCCGAACTTCCTTCATATTTCATGGGGGCTTCCCACTCCTTTACAACCTCAATCTTTATAGGGTCCGCCATAACTCCCTTAGCGGACATCACATGTCCCAAAAAGAGTGACTTCCGGTAGCTAGAACTCACATTTGGATAACTTAGAGAACAACCAATGTTGCCTCAACACCTGCCTACAGTGCTTTGCATGCTCCTCTTCGTTCCGAGAATAAATCAGGGTGTGATCAATGAATACCACTACAAATTTGTCCAAGAAATCTATCAACACTCGGTTCATCAATTCCATGAACATTGCGAGGCATTGTTCAAGAAATCTAACGGCATCACCACAACCTCATAATGCCACTATCTATCTTGGAAGGCCGTCTTTGGAAAGTCTTCCTCTCGAATCCTTAGCTGATCATATCTTGACCTCATATCCGCCTCCGAACACACCGTAGCCCCTTCTAAATGATCAAACAAATCACCAATGCGAGGTAGTGGTTACTTGTTCTTGACGGTGACTCGGCTCAACTCTCGATAACCGATACACAAACGAAGGGACCCGTCTTTCTTCTTTACCAACAAAACTGGTGCTCCCCAAGGTGACACACTTGGACGTACATACCCCTTTTCCAATAGCTCTTCCAAATGTGCCTTCAATTCTTGCATTTCCATCGGAGCCATGCGGTATGGAGCCCTCAAGATTAGTATTGTTCCCGGCTCAAGATCAACACTGAAATCAACAAATTTCTTCTAGAAAAACATCCTCAAATACACATACTACCAGTATATCATGAAGGTGTGGTCCCTCATTGTCCCCTTGCTTGACATAGCACCAAAATCCAACACACCTCCCATTAAGCAACTTGGCGGTTTTACCATACTAATCGTTGGTCTTGGCCAAACTTGCTCTAACACCTGACTCACCTGTACATTCATATCATCTGCGAACACCGTGATTGTACCCTTATGTATATCTACCACTGCTCTGTAAGGCCCCATCCAATCCATTCCCAAAATTACATTGTTATTCGGGGACAACTGCATTACTATGAAAATCTGCATACCAACCTCCACCTCCCATTCTGATAGAACACTGCAGAATCTCTCTACTTCCACTCACCTTATTGTCATTGGGTAATTCCGCCACAAAAAGATACCCCTTCTGTATCAGTCAAGCCTACTCTAACCACACAGACAGAGGACACGAAAGAGGGTGTAGTACCCGTATTAAAAGAATATGGACACGTTCAGACTAAATCCAAAACGTACCTTTAGTTGTCAACGTATGTAAGCTATCCGTCCTCCTCATCTCGAATACTCGAGGCTAGTTAGTCCTTAAGGTATTGGCTCCTACGCCTCGCCATTTTTTTTTTGGCCTGAAGCATACTGATTCTGCTATGGTGAACGACGAGCTCCCTGATTCACCTTCCTTGGTAATGTCCCTGGGTGGATACACCAACCCTACAATACTATCGTATAAGGTCGGGCTTCTTGTAGATGAAGCAGTTTTGAAATAGATTTGGATACTAACTCTTAATGTGATCATTGCCTCCACAATTAAAGCACTCTCCATGACCCCTAGTACACTGGCCTTGCTGAAACTCATCTTGACGACCCTATGACTGAAAGTCAGATTGGTTCTACTGAAACGAACCCAATCGGTTGTCTTTTTTTTTTTTTTTTTTTTTTACATAACATTTGTTTGACGGTCCTGGCTCAATTCCTACAATCGTAAGCACTCTTATAATGAACTTTGCACCAAATACATCTTCTTCTCCTCTAACGCCTAATTAGAATTCCAACATTGACGCCATACTACTCAGCCATTGCTCTACACCGATACCCGAGACCGTAGTGAAGCTTGGCACCCCAGTCTTCTGAACTCAACAAGCCACTTGTCAAGCTGGGGTTCGCATCACTGTCTTAGTAGCTCCATCACATAGTCAACTACTTCTAGTCTCCGTACTTCTGGTAACCCTCCTAACTGAACAAGTCTAATAATACTCTGGCTTGGTGCCCTCATTTTGGTCTCTTGAAGCTCAACTGATGTATTCTAATAAAGTACGACCCTGAGGCCCAATTGCTTCTATAGTAGCCCTACAAGTGTAGCTCGAGGTGTAAGATACATCTCTGGTGCTAACCCAACTGGGAATGCATTAACTCTAAACTGGACCCCATTAACTTGTGGTTCTCCTTGGACGGTAAACAGGCTAGCATCCCGATGGTCGTCAACAGTTAAACCCCCACTCTAAACAACTTCTTCCTTTAGATAAACATTTTGATGTTCCTCTACCCCTAGCAACAACAACTCTGACTCTAGTTAGGTGGGCCATCTTCTCAGAAAATCCAACGGTCAATACTTTAAACTTGATTAAAAGTTAAGGATTTACTTACCATTCTACGTGAGGTCCTTCGGCTGATGGGGCGGAGTCGCGACGTGTCACCTACCCCCTATATGCAACATGTCTACCCCAGTAAAACATTTTGAAAACACCGGCCGGTTTTGGTTTTAAGTTGGACCTCGGGTACTCTTTGTTGGTCAGTTCCATGTGCCCTGTTGTCAACCTCGCTCTGATACGAATTTGTAACACCCCGACTTCCGTCGAGGCGCTACTGGGGAATAGACCTTATCGGGTACTATTATTTAGGTTGACAACTACACTGTAGGACCTTACAACTCGGGCACGACGAGAAAACATAATAAAACATCCAACCTTTATTTAGTAAAACTTAGAAAAACGTATCGTGCATGAATCCCCGAAAATTATAAATAATCAAATACGTCACAACGCATACTGACTGAACTACTCGAACAAAGTTATAATAAACAAAACACAATACCAACTTCGTCTAACAAATATCAAAATCAACATCCTAACTATTATAAATAACTAATAAAAACCGATCCCACTATGACACGCGCTCTTTACCGCTCCGGCCCGCCATCTTGCCTCGGTTCCTGCACGGTTCCCTGATTCATACCTGGAACTGAAAAATGTTCCCCGAAGGGTCAGCGTCTAATCTACCAAGCTAGAAAGAATATGGAAACTGTAGAACGCTTTGAAATCATTTATCTAAAGTCAGCATACAAATCCACAATCGCAATCATAACTCTAAAGGCCAATACCTAAATTAGTTATATCAGTCACACAAGTCACATACGCATTCACAATCACAATCACAATCACACAGCAATGGAATTCTTCCTTTGTCCACGATCCGACTTCCAAGGCGCTCATCACCACGCCGAGTGCAGAGGCAGGCCCTCCCACTCCACTTCCCAATCTCCCTTCTAACTCCGGGCTAAGCCTCCACTGGAGCGCTTGCCAAAAACACACAAATAATAATTTTCGTTTGAAGGGGTACGATTTTCCCAGTCACACGGGTCAAAGTAGCCAACTCTTCCTCAACACCAGCTACAATGGGCCGTGTCGGAAACGGTACCAACACAGAGAAAACGTTCCAAAATAATTTCCGATAAAATACATTTAAAATCATTAACGCACACAACACACAAGGAGTTCAAAACAATTTAAAAGGTATTCGGGACTAGTTCCCAAAACCCGCCCTACAATAACGATACGCAATCTAACAAGGGAGAAAAGAACCGAGCAAGTCGAAAAACGACTTACCTCGAAAGCGAACACAAATACGTAGCGGAAGAAGGGAAGCTCGAACAAGTCACACGAATGCTATCGATTCCTAACAAATCAATAACCGAAACTATAACATTCGAAGAGAAGCGAAACACAACTTAACGCCCCACAAGCTAAGAGTTCTTTCTAATCGACAATTATGTCATCTTACATTAATAACTTATAATTTCGAAACAACCTAACCTTGTCACTCGTTCGATTCTAACCTAGGTTGCTTGTTATTAGCACGCTTCAACAAATAACATTTTATAATAAGGATCTAATCAATTCCAATATAATAGAACTCTTATTAGCCAACTTGCACTGCTTGATCCTAATTAACTAACATGAAAAGATATGTTAAGGTACCGACTGAAAACAAAAGAAACAGGTGGCACATAACATACTACTATTTCAAGTCCACACAACAATGATTATAAGGCAACATTACTAAATACAATTACCCATTCAATAGTGACATTTTTTTTTATCACTTAATGCCCAAATCATTGGAATTCTCGTAAGTACCCAACAAATCAGCCAACAACAATCCCTATTGTTTTCTCCAATATAATGCCATTAAAGACCAAATTAAAGCCTTAACCAGCTCAGTTGACTCTTAACTACAACAACAATCCTATTAAACCTGACCAAAAATCTAACCAGAAGATCGACATTTTCAAATACGACAATGACCCAACATCAACCTTGCTAAACCAATAGATTGACATTCTCAATCGATCGGAGACTCGAACACAAACCAAAACCGCCCCTTGTGAACAACAAAACCCGGAATTGAATTCATTCTAAGGTTCTAACTTACAGTCTAGAGGGTTGGATCTTCCGCCAACGTCGTCCCCGTCTAAGGTGGTGGCGTCGTCGGAGGGAAAGGGCTCCGAGCAACGGTATGGAGGCGATGTAGGCCCTTGGCGGCGAGGTCACGCTCATCGACTTCCGCTTGAGTGCTCGGCGGTGGGAGTGCAAGATCGACCGGCAAACGACGCTCAAAGGAGGAAGCGAAGCCTGGGTGAGAGCTCACGAGCGCGTAGCGACTCGCGACGCTTCTTCGAGGTCGAAGTCTGTCGTCCGGGCTGGGACGTCGAATGGAGGCGAGAAAGGATTGGTGAGGCGAGGTTGGAACGACGACTATGCAATGGAGCCGATCGAACGAACCCGGTGGCCGGCGATTCCAAGCAGACGCGCACATCTGAACGGCGGTGATGGGAGTCCTTCTCCTGGTTATGCGTGGCTTGGGAGCAATTTAGGGTAGTGAAGGTAGACGAAGAAAGATTAAAAGGATTGAGGCAAAAGAAATGGGCCTTTCGGCCTACTCTTGTGGGCTTAGACAAGTTGTGGTAAGTTAAAAGCCCAAAGTACTTAAAAGATGGGTAACATGAATATAAGATAGAAAGTTTGCAATGAAGATTAGCTAACGGATGCTTCTGAAATAAACCTAGTATTACAAAGATAAACTAAGCTTCAATCTTGTACTCCTCCGTCTTTCACTGTAATGCTCCAAACTCAGCTCCATATAGCTCTTTTCCTTGCTAAAACCTACAAAATTCAGAAAATAACGTAGCTTCCACTCTTTTCATAGAAATATGCAAAACTGCCTAAAAACACTCAAAACTAAACCTAAACTTAACAAAACTAAACCTAATAAGCAAAGAAAACCTACTAAAAACTATACTAAAAATGCGAACATCATTCTGCCGAGACCTTGAATCCTCCGAGAAGAGATCTAGGGCATAAACTCATCGTTTATAACCTCGTTAGTTTGTAATCTCACTCTTTGTAACCTCGTTCTAAAGAGATAAATAAGAGCAAGTGTTTGCCTAGTCAAATAAAAGTAATCTCGTTCTTGTCTTCTAGCGCTGGTTTATTTCGGGTTTCATCATTGGCGCCGTTTGTGGGAACCTCTTCATCTTAAGCAGTTTCCCGACTTGCGCAAACCTGGGCTTTTGATTCCCTCAAAATGGCATGTCCAAACAATTTCTTCCTCCAGCACCCTGATAACATGCCCGAAACCTCGCAATGGATGAACATGGGACCACCGCCAAGTTGTCCGTTCGGGGTCCTTTCGGGGTGGGCGTATAACGTGCCACAAATTCCTTACCATTCTAGGGGTACGAACTAGGCGCCATTCCCCTGAACCCATATCCCTACCCGGGCTATGGACAATACCAACAAGGCTTCGCCCATTCGCCCGTCCATTTCCAAGCACCTCCAATGTCCGCGTACGTCCCCGTTCTCGGGCCTGGCCAGCCCCATTTTGAGTATGTACCCACGTACGTCCCCGGGCACGTGCCGGGGCATGAAGCGTCAACAAACGACTCGTCAATGGAGAGGCCTTCCCGGGACCCCATGCAGATTTAGAGGTCTCGCTCGCGTCGCTCCCGAATGCAAAATTTGGAGTTGTCCGAAACAGCACGGAGCATGAAGTATACCCTGAAATCACCCTCGCGACATCGCCATGTTGAGGCCGGGAGCCTCTCACCTTTCGTGGACGAGATTCAAAGCGCGCCAATGCCAAAGGGCTTCCATAGGTCGCAGATGTGACTTTACGACGGTGCGACAGATCTGGAGGAGCATGTGAAGCATTTCGTTGTCCAAATAAACGTCAAATCTTATAACGATGCCATCTGCTGCCGCATTTTCCCAACCATCGTGGAGAAGGCCGCGATGAAGTGGTTTATATATAAGTCACAAGATCGGGTCTGTGTCCTCGTTCGCTTAGTTGTGCGAGTCCTTCATCGCACACTCCAGTGGCTTGAGGAAGCGCAAGAAAAACATGCGAGATCTTCGTGGGATCGAGCAGGGAGAGGGCGAGTCGCTGTGCACCTTCTTTACAAGGTTCACAACCGTTGTTGCCGAGATCGCCCATATCGACGAGGCTTCGGTGGGAGAAACCCTCATGGGCAACCTATGTCACGAGGCTTTCAAGAATTACATTTTCCTGAAATGTCCAGCGACATATGACAGCCTGTGCGCCCGAATTACGACCCAGGTATATGCCGAGGACACCGCTAACCAAAGCTCTCGGCCGAGGACCGACAAGGAAATCGTGGTCGATGCCAAGGTTAAGGCAAAGGTGGTTGTGCCGGCCGCCAAGGATGCGTATTTGATACAGGCCCAAAACCCCATCAACAAGAACAACAGGAACAACAACAAGAACAACAGAAACAACAACAACAACAACAACAACAATAACAACAACAACAACAGAAACAACAACAACAATAACAACAACAACAACAACAACAACAACAACAACAACAACAACCGTAACACAAATAGAAACAACAACGGTGGGAGTTGGAACTGCTTTGGAGGGAGGAAACGAGGTTACAAGGGAAAGGGCGGCCCTCAACATAACCCAAATGAAAGGGGGGGGGGGGGCAACCGGCCTCAGGAGCAAACAACATGCCACAAGGCTCGAGCCAGGCAAGAGCCAACAACGTCGAACATCAGGCTCCCGCGAAGCAAGAACGGTCCGGTCACACAACGACGCCCGATGGGTATATTCATACCATCTCGGGTGGCCCCTATTTGGCTGGCAGAAGTGAGGCGGAAAGAAAGAGGTACGCAAGGGCAAGCCATCATGAGCCTTCAGTATTCAGCGTCGCATAAACCTCGGGGTCCCACGTAGGGCTAGCCTTCACCTCCGAGGACTCCAATGGCCTTCACATGCCAAACTCCGACCCTTCCTGAAGCCCTATGCCGGGAAGCTAACGTCCTTCTCTGGCGACGAGGTCGATGTCGCAGGCCTCATTGACCTCTGGATGAAATTGGGCACCGGTTCGACGAGGCAAACCGAGAGGGTGAAATTTGTAGGTGTCTTGGACTCTCGCTCCATAGTTCCCACAGAAGATCTTGAATCTGCTGGTACAAAGGGAACAGTGCGTTGTTGAAGCCAAGAAGTTCCTCTTCGCGGATGTAGTTGAAGATGATTCTTCTGTAGATCAATCATATGTAATACTTGATATAGGTTTGAATCACGTACAAACACTTTCCGAAATCAATATTTCGCCCCCTACATAGCCTTGGGGAATCCACGAAATTTGAAGTGAGATAAGACAAACCCACCGATCTCTAACAAGACTCCTGAAAGAGATCGAACCTTAGAGTTCATGTAAATGGATATTAGACTCTATTTGAAGTTCAATCATGGAGAGAAAACGTTTTCCTCTGATTATGTGAACCACGTGAACCAATGTCCAACCCGACACCAAACTCCTAATAGCCTTATATATAGGCAAAGGAAAGCAGTTTCAGGGAACGATTACCGGCGGTTACCAGAAGTTACTTGTTGTTAGCAAGTGCCACGAAGGGTTATCCTCAATAAACCACGTCACCTATCAGTTATTAACTCATTGAGGAAGTTACAATGCAGTTACACAACGTTTAAATCGACCGTTATCAACAATTAACAACGTGCCGAAATTTTAGGCATGCATCAAAGAACTACTGTTCCCAACCACTGTTCTCTCCAAGGGAACAGACATTGTTTCCTCCAGTAGGTAACAAACATTGTTCCTTTTCGGGTAATGAAACTTCTCCTTAATGTTTCCCTCTAGAGCTCAACTATGCTTACACGAGAGCGCACTCCGCACACCCAAACCCATGACATAGCAAAGTAAGATCTCATAGTGTCGTATGAATCCCAATCACACTAAAAGGCATTGTTCCCATATAGGGAACAATCACTTGATGACACTAAAATCACCAACAATCCTCCCCCATTTTTGTGTAATCCTTGATTCATAAAATAAGCAAGCTTTTATCCCAAACTCATGCATAAGCGAAAATGTCGAAAACGATTGAATTTTCGCCTTAGTGTAGTTACACATTTCAAACACCCCGGAATCATGGTGTCCTAAGGATTGAACCAATCAACCACTTTGGATGCATGAAGATAACACACACATAAGCTTCGTTACATCTCTAAAGTTTTATTTGACTCTATTAAGGGCTTCGAGTCCATATCTATTCGTGAACGTTTATGAAGCCAACCCGGAGCTTCATGAAGCGGCCAAACCTCACGTCCATATAGGTAAATCCTTTAATCGTGCACCTACAATTACACTTTTTTCAAAGAAACTATTAAGAAGACTATGCCTTCAACCTCCAACTTGTAGGAACAGAGCACACCTTTGGGGATTGTTATGTTGTGCTCACAATTTCTAGGTATGGGCTTTCCACATTGAATTCTGTCCCTAATTTTCATTAGGTAGGAATTGGGTATCCCATTACTAGAAAGCTATACGGGTCTTTTATCCCATCCCCTTACAACCAACCCCTTCGTCAAGTGGTTAGCCAAACTTATTTTTAACCGAACTAAGACAACAAAATCACACTATGTGTCACGATCCATAGCATACACTCACATCCAAAAGACGTGACATGTAATAGCACATTGTAACAATGATCGTTCCCCTCTGGCCAAAGATATTTTGCTCACATAGTTGAAATCTATTTCGGCCTTTACGAAACATGGTAGATTTTAATCCATAGTCGTTACCTTAAACAAGGC
The DNA here is from genome assembly GCA_964016875.1 of Fallopia convolvulus. Lineage (NCBI taxonomy): Eukaryota > Viridiplantae > Streptophyta > Magnoliopsida > Caryophyllales > Polygonaceae > Fallopia > Fallopia convolvulus. Next base: position 12,235,515 of record OZ024730.1, read on the forward strand.
TACAACTCACACTACCAATTTCGTTTCCATTGTCAAAATCAGAATGCTAGATCATTTCACCATAGCTCATGAAATGACACTGTTCCCAAGTAGAAATATCCATCTACTTCTAGAAAATAATTCTCTATCCAACAATCCAACTTGCATTCAACATTTCCATTTCCAAGGAAATTATGTCATTACTAAGACCACAATCCATGGTCCTTACTAATTAATCTACAAACTCAAATCCATGAGAGAAGACAAGAAATCAAGGCATACATTTCCAAGCAAGAAACAAGCGTTCATGTCAAGTGACATCGTTCCCAGAGGACACGTTTCCTGTCAAATGACATCGTTCCCAGAGACACCTTTCATGTCAAATAACATCGTTCCCATGGAAACAGTTCCAACAAAGGGTACAGTTCCCCTCTCAATCTTGTCTCAATCCTAATCCCGAGGATCAACTTGTTGAAGGAGGGTTCTTGACAACAAATAAATTTATATCAAGACCCCGCTGAGTATAGTAGAGTCAGGTTCGTTCCACGGGAAGCAAGGTTTGTTTATCTATCGACTACTAAAAAAATAAAACAAAAACAAACAAAACACACAAGCAGCCTCGTTAACGACGTTGTCAGCCTCGTTAACGAACCACCGAGAATAAAAAGACCAAAACTAACGACCTAGACAGGTTCGGTACCGAGCCAACGAACTCAGTAACGAATATGATCTTGAAAGAAATCAAATAAAAACAAAAATATCCAGGACAAGGGTTACCACAACATAGTCATGCACACAAGCTCGTAAGAAGATAAATATCATGCCTTTAAATAGATAGACGCATCAACTTTCATTGACTTAGCAAGCAAATTAATCTACTTTCATAAACTAACTCACCCAATTGCTTGTTTCGGATCTAAAACTTAAAACTTTCGTATTCAAACAATATCAACCTTCAAGTTTATAACTTTCTCTTTCAATCAAGTCAACAACTCAAATTACCTCAACTTTCATCTCGGTATAAGCACAACAAGCAATCTCAACAATAGATAAAAGGCATTCAACACATAATCTTACTCACCAAACATGCACAACTATGCCGGGTTTCAACCCCGACCCTAGATAAAAAGACTACTCACTAATCATTACTAAAAAACTAATAACTTTAATCAAAGAGAACATTGAAAACAAAAACACTACTCAAATTAATAAGAAATATCGTCTTACAGAGATTCAGAAGAAACCGAAAACACCGAAATACCGAATCAAAAACACGACTAACGACCCCGGTAACTTTCATCTACCGAGCCCCTTTGATCACGACTCCGATCCGTCCTTCTCTCTCTCGGCTCTCCTTCCTCTCTCTACTCTATTCTCCAAAATTCGACCTCTCCCTTTCTGTGCTAGATAGAAGGGTATTTATACTAAAAAGGCTAGAAACTAAAAAAGGCTAAAAGATATAAACTTTCCTAAAAAGATAGAATCTATTCTAAAAGATAGAAATAAAATCTAAAAAGATAACAAGACCTAAAATACATAATATAATAACCCTAAAATCATAAAAAGATACTCTACCGACACGGAAATAAATTCCCACACATGATCGGTGAGTCACAAAGTCAACTCTCGAACATATTCATCTCGTGGCCTCGTTAACGAGCCCTCACAGCCTCGTTAACGAGCCTGGGCTTGGTTTTCTTCAACACTTCTCTTCCAAAAACTCGAACTTCAGCTTCTTCATCTTGTATTCCTCCATCTTTTATCATAGCTCTCCAAATTCAGCTCCAAACAACACCTTTTCCTTGCTAAAACCTACAAAAAGACACAAAACGGAGTAGCTTCCATACTTTTCACAAAATATGCAAAACTATCCAAAAACTCACAAATCTAACCCTAAACTTATCAAAACTAAACCTAATAACCTAATAAAACCTATCAAAAACTATACTAAAAACACGAACATCAAAATACCCCATACTTAGACTTGCTTGTCCTCAAGCAATCACTTAACAATAATCAAGACCAAACAACATACTCATGAAACTATAGCCATCATCTAAAAAGCAACTTCAAAACATATAGAAGAAAAATAGCAAAGGACTATTAACGTCATCACACATATGCACCTAAAATAGACACAAGAAAATACAATCCAACCTCACAAGGGATAATGTGTTTCTCTCAACTCTCAAGTGTTTAGGCTTAGAAATTCAATCTCTCAACTCATCTTATATACAAAAACTCATAGAAATTGGAACTTATATCACCAAACTCTCCACCTAAGATTTTTCAAAACAATCAAAAATCATCAAGAGAACTTAGGGGGCTCAATGAAAAACTTCATAGAAGCTTCCATTCGGCCGGGTTGTAATGGGGCTTGGTAATAACGATAAGGCGTGGAAATTTTTGGCTATGTGGTGCTAATAATATCCGGGAATCAAAGACTCCTAAAAACTCACACATAACATCAAAACTCTCATAAAAACATATACCAAACTCACTCTCTCATTATGCACACTTATTTTCACTCACCCATTATTATCCTAGAAAGTCTCATAAAACAAAAGAATCTCCGGCTTATCTCATAAACACTATGCACCTCTTACTTCTTCATTTTTTTTCATTCAATTTTTTTTATACTTTCTTTGCCTCTCGCTGCCTCGTTAACGAGTCCCTTCAGGGTCGTTAACGAGCTTCATTGTGTACTCCTCTTTCTAACAAATTTTTTATATGCATCTTTTATACCAAGAGACCCTTCTTTTTCACAATTAACTCAAGAGACTTTCAATCTACCCTTCCCAACAATCCTTAAATTTCAACCCAAACATAACATCTCTTCTCTTTTCTTTTCTTTGCAACTCTCAACAAAACAATTTCCTCTCGAAATCTAAGTCCTAATCCCCGGATAAGGTCAAGCATATATCGGTTAGGGAACAATTTTGTGGAGCTAAGAATAAAAGGCCTCAGGCTCAAGTTGGCTGTCAAAAGAAGGATAATGTAAAGGCAGATATGGAATAATAGGGCTCATAAAAATAAGTTCTCCATCATATGATTTTCATAAGTAATGAACTATAAATCCTATATAGGTCTCAAGTAATAGATAACCATCACAATTCCAAGAGATAATACGCATATAGAGAGTAAATCACACAAGAAAAGAAGAGGGATTTATCGATGTTCTCCCTATAAGGCAAAAAATTTCTCACAAGGCTAATTTTTGTTGGATTGCATCACTTATGCTAAGAAGGTATATGTGCTCAATTTCATCAAATGCTATTCCTTCCTAAAAACAACTTCAAAATAAGAATCCGGCTGCATTCTCAAAGATATGATTGCAAGGAATTAAATGATCATGCTAGTAACTACTATCATAGAACCTAAGAAAGGGATATCTATCAATTCTAAGACTTTTTTTAGATATTTTTTCAAAACTTTTTTTATTTTTTTTCGATATAAAAGAACTACTTAAAACAAAGCACAAAAAACAAACAAGACACAAAGGTTTCTACTTTCTCCCACCCCATACTTAAAATTACAATGTCCCTACTGTAAGAAAAATAAGAAGAAGGAAAGAAATAGAAAAGAAAAACACAAGAAAACAAGAAAACAAGAAAACAAAAACTTACAAAGTCTCATAAGTGGAAAACAAGGAAAACGTCTTCAAGCTAAATCAACGGTTAGGTGGAGGAAAATAGTGCTCCAAGTTCCCCATGAAGTCGTACATCGTCCTCCAACGCTCAACATCCTCTGTCTCTCTCTGACGATGCCTCTCATCCTCAAATGTCATCCGAGCTGAATAGACAGTCTCCCATCTATCCATCCTCCTATGAATGTGGTCCTGCTGGAGGTGAAGTTGTTGCATCCGTGCAGAATGATTCTCGGCCCATGGTGGCGGAATGCTCGATCCAGTGTACTCAGGCTGAGGAGGTGGTGGGTAGTGTGGCTGAAAGTGATCATGGTGAAGCACCGGGTGGTATGGAACAAGTCCATAGGAATAAGGGTCGGTAGGAGTTTGTAGTGGGTCGGTAGCTTCCCTCGGTGGGTCGTTAACGACCCTGGGTACCTCATTAGCAGCGGATGCAGAAGGTTGGAAATGATCGTTAACGAGCCTAGTGGGCTCGTCAACGAGGACGTTGGTGCCTAAAACTTCTGTATCGAGGTTTTCTTCCTCGAGGTTGAGCTCCTCTGTGCCGCCTTCTATGTCGGCCTCCTCGGTGTCTTCTCCAACTAACTCGGTATCCTCATCTTCATCTTCATCTTCATCCATCGCATCCTCCTCTCTTTCAAACCGGGACACACACGGCCTAAGTGATAGCTCATCCTCCGGCTTGGGCTCCAATGGGAAAGCATGTCCCGTCCACGCCTCGTACCAATTTGGTACGTATAAAAGCTCCATTTTCAGTAGGGTGGGCGATACATCTCGGCCATGAACTTTTGTAACGAGCCCCTCCCGGACTCGAGTGAAAATTCCGGCGCTAAGCCAATAGTTTTGGTTGAGCAACTGAGCATGAGCCGGTGTGTAGCGAGTGACGTCTACTCCAAGGTTTGTGGCCAAAAGACTGAGCAAGTTACCACACCAAACTTCCTTGGACTTGGTTGATTTCTCTATGTAGTAGAGCCATTCATACCCCAAATTCAAAGGGTCGGGCTCCTCGAAAAGGATAGTGCGGAGACAAGCAACTTCCGTCCTCATTGGCCTGTTCAACTCTCGCTTTGGCCAGAATGTAGCGGCTAGGACTCGGAGAATGATCCTGAAGATGGGGTTGATGATGCTTTCCCCGGATAATGCCGTTGTGGAGGATTGGACCTCCCCAGTGATATAGCTTCAAGTCCGAGTTACCTTGTAGTCCTTTAGGCTGTACTCTCTAGAAGGGTTTGGGAGCTCCAGAATTGCATTGAACTCCGCCATGGTGAACTCACGGCTCACATTGCCGAGCCGAAATCGGATACGTCCCGCCGAAGTCTTCTCCGGAAAACTAGTCTCTAGAGTGGCCACGAACTCGGATGTGAGGGCCGGAAAATGTGGTAGATTCTCCTTCTTCAGTAGATGAGATGCACCGAGAATAACGAAGGCCTCCTTGACATCCGTGTAAATCCCTGTGTGTACGACACTTGACTTCGAGAACCACCGAGTGTTGTTTTCCTTGTCTAGAATGGCACGGTATCGATTCACTTGGCCTTGAGTACTCAAGATCACATTATCCATGCGAGGTGGAGATGGGGACCTCTGATTCCTCCTCTTTTTGTGAGCTCGGGTAGCGGGTCTGCTTGAACTTGCCATGAGATCTACAACACAATCATAAATTTTCCAAGATAAGATCCACTCAAAATAGATAGGCAAGAGACCCCATACTTGGTCTCAAAATAACCTCGGAATAATTCGTCAACTACCCAATTGGGTCGTTAAAGAATCTAGACTGATTTAGAATCGGTGATGCTTACGTAGGGTCGTTAACGAACCTGGGTGGGGCGTTAACGAGCTGTCGAGGGCCAGTTCACAGAATTTCGAATGTCATCAACTTTAAAAAGCAGACCATAAATCAAGTATGCATCCTCAATACCCATCCACTAGACACACAATCGGGTTTATGCACCCCATACTTGCTCGACTTCCCATCCCAAACATGCGAAATTACCCAAAATTGATATAGCAAAAATTGAACTTAATACTAGGACAAGAAAAATTCATGCTTTTTTAATTAGACTTTTGCAATGGAGATTCTAACATGAATAATCTTCCCTAGAATATGAACAACTAAGCTTCAATGAAAATTCATGAGCAAAATCCAAACATGCATGTCGACCTTTTCTATAGACACAATCCCAATATGAAATTTCTACCCTATAAACCATGAATCTTGTAAGTAAGAGTTAGGGTTTAGAAATCATCGGTGGGAATCTGGGGTTGGGGTGGTTAACGAGTGTGGATCTCGTCGGTGGGAATTGGGGTTCCGAGCTTCGGTGACGAGGGTGTCTTCGACGATCGGTGGAGGTGAGAAATTTCGATCGGTGGTGGGGGATCTCTAAGATTTTGGGTAGGATTTTTGAGGGGTTTGGAGTTTAAGGATTTGAGAGTGAAAATTTTTTAGGAGGGGAAGAAGGGTTATATAGGAGAGGGTAGGGATAGGAAGAGGTAAAGGGGCAGTGGCTTGGTGGTAGGTAAAAGCTAGATTAGATTAAAAAGTACTTACCTGACCGTTTTGCCGAATCGGGTCGTCAAACTGGGTCGTTAACGACCCTAGGTGGGTCGTTAACGAGCCACCGTAGCCTCTTGGAGTGATTTTCGAGCCCTTCTCCTGCATCTTGTTTGTTCTAAATTTATCCTAAATTTCTATCCTAAAAAACTACTAAAAAGAAAAGAAAAGAAAGGAAAAGAAAACTAAGAAAAAGAAAGAATCTAAAAAGAAAAAGAAAAACTCTACTTGATGAGGTATTTTCAGTGGTCGTTATAACTATCAAAGAAACCTAACTTAACCTACTCAATAGAGCGGCAAGTAAGGGTCAATCCCACAGAGACTTGTGTATTTATGCTTTTACTTATGTGCCAAGTAACCAATATGGGGGTTTTAAGGATTGAAATTCTAATCTAATATGCAAGAGTAAAAGTAAAATATGAATGCAAAGTTGATTGTAAATATATATGAGAGAAATATGTTCAACTAGTTAAATCCATCATGATATTGCTTTGTCGATCATTGATTTTCTTGATTCCCTTCTCACTTGAATAATCTATTGTGGATAATGATCCTACTAAGGATTAAGACCCAAACTTCAGATTTAGTTGATAGAACTACCAGTCTAACAACCCTAATTATCTAATAACCTAGAAGACCTTCTAGATTCAATTAAACAACAACATAACGATTCAAGTTATCAATAGAAACAAACACTTGAGTTTGGTTCAAATGAAACAAACTCTTATCCTAAAACGAACTCTTATCCTAAAACGAATGCACTTTTTGTAGTTAGTAGTGCACTTTTCATTCTTCAGAGTGCACTTTTTCGCATTTGTATTTTTCGTACTTTTTAGTGCACTTTTCAAATTTTTTTAGTGCACTTTTTCGTAATGCACTTTTTGTATTTTTCAATGCACTTATAAAAGTGCATTACTAACTATGAAAAGTGCAACCGTTTTAGGATAAGAGTTCGTTTTAGGATAAGAGTTTGTTTCATTTGAACCAAACTCACAAACACTTAGAGCAACCAGACATCTATGTGACTTGTGAATTTATTTCCTTCTTCAACCAACTAGTCCAACCGGTACTGAATTGATTAAAGTATACTCTTGATCAAATTAACTCCGATCGGTAATTAATCAGATCCAGTTATAACTAGAAATTCAATTAGGTGATCAATCTAATAAAACCATAGTTTAGATTCAATTAAACACAGGGAATAATTTCTACTTAAGTTTGTTGAGAATCAATTAAATCTCACAACTATATACAAATCATGACTTCAATAACTAGCCAAACAAAAGGGAAATTAGCAATGCATAATTGAATTAAAATCAAACTTACAAAGGTTCAAAGTCTGCCTCCAAAGAGAAAAACCCTAGCCTCCAAAGTTGATCAAAGGTATGATAATGATTATAGAGAAAACGAAAAACAAGGTTTAAATACCCCTAAGATATCCAAAGATAAAAATATCCCGAAATTACATTAAACTAGTCGGAAAAGACCTAATAAATTCCAAACCGAAGCCCAAAACTCGTGGCCCAACTCTCCCGTGGCAGAATGTGAGGCGCGGTCTCCTTCTTGGGTGGCGCGGCCGCGCAAGTTCATATTATGCCCGCGGCACTTCTCGGTTCAGCATTTCAAGCGACACTTCAGAGGCTGTTTTTACCCCCTTCGAGTTGGAATTTGGACTCGGAGAAAAAAAATGAATTGTAGCACTGCGAGTTAGCTTTCCAGTGATACTAAATTCAGCTTCATCCGACCACTGTAGCTCCCACACCAAGCATTGTAAGATAGAGGTATCAAAATAAGAACTCCAATGCATAGCCCGGGTTTAAGCGTTCTTTTCACACAAGCTCTTGGGTCTTCGTTCTTCCAATCTTCACTTGTATCACTCTAAGCTTCCTCAAATACCTCCATAGTCCTCTAAGATCCATCCCATCCACGCTTGTTTACCTAAAGATCTGCAAAACCGAACAAAACAAGTGCAAAAATCCGAATTTCCTAGAAAACTTAAAAACTAAGCTAAACTAAACTAAAACCATGCAAAATAAACATAAATATGCATCCTAAACTCTACCTAAATGCAAGCTATCAAATTCCCCCATGCTTAACCCTTGCTTGTCCTCAAGCAAGACATAAATCCAAATCACACCATAGAAATGCAATCATACATCCATCTCAAGTCAAACAAGCATTTCACATATAATTAAAAACTCGACCAAGACTTCTCAACACGCATTATGGTAAGAAAAAAGTGAAGACCATTCATTCATTCCAGACCTCACCAAGGAAATTGTGTTTGCACTCAACTCTCAAGTGTATAAAGGACGTGTTTCACTCAAAAATCACCCATGAAAACTAGACTACCATATGCTTGCATCAGAGTTCTAAATCTCCACCGCTGGGGATCAAATACATAACAAAAATCATGAGGTCTTTTTCCGTCTTGTAATGGGGCCAATGTAAAGAGAAATTTGGAAGGGATAATATTTGGCCTGTGGTGCTAAATCCGGGATAAAGAACTAATCTCAAACCCAAATTTTACACTTCTTCTCATAACACTTCCCAACTTTCACTCTATCAACTCCTTAAATTTACATTCAAACACTTTGCTTCTTTTTCTTTTTTTTCTTTTTTCCTTTTGCCTCTTTTCAACTCTTTCTTTGCTACTAATGAAGACTACTAACATTTAAGCACTTTTTTCTTTTACTTATTTTGCAACAAACTTCATCTTCATTTTTTTCCACTTTGAAACCAAGAGTTTTATTTCCTCTTTTTCCACTTTTTTTTTCAACTCCCTCATACTTATACATAACTCACACAATACAACCAAAACCTAAAGTCCTAAATTTCGGATTATGGGTCAAGCTTATTCGGCTAGGAAAATTTTGTGGAGCTAATAAAAAAAATAGGCTTCAAGCTCAAAAGAAAGGGGTGTCAAGAACATGGATCTTGAAAGGTAGGAAGGGAAATAATAGGCTAATAAGAAACATTGCCTCAATCATCTTAATGCCATGCATTCAATCATATAAAGCAGTCTTGACAAAGAGTATTAACGCAAGTTCTAGAGCTAGATAATCATGGTGATACACTCAAGAATGTAGAGAACAAATATATCATAAAAGGCCAAAAATATCTCACAAGGCTAATTTTTTTGTCTAGAACTTCAAAATGAAACAAATACTAAAGCTATATACATGCTCCATCCTATAATCAAGTCATTTAATCAATGATCATGCTCATATCATATCAATTTCAGTAAATCATGCAAATCATGGGTTAGAACTAATACTCAACTTAGAGAAACAAGAGGAATCAAACAATGGGGAAATAAGAACCTAAATGCAATATTTTTGTATTTTTTTCAATTTTCTGATTTTGTTTTTCATTTTTCAAGATTTTTAATCAATGCATGCAAAAATTTTAAAAATGACCTAATCTAATGCAACTACATGCAATGCAACAAGTAATTCCTTTCCCCCATGCTTAAAACATACTTTGTCCCCAAAGTATATTGAAAAGGTAAGGAAAGAGAAAAACTCACAAATACTAGTTATTTGGGTAATGCGGCGGGAAATCCAACGGTGGTGATTCTTCGGGTTATCAATCCTAAAACCTGGGATATCTAAACACACACAAAAACTACCTAAAAAGCAAAAGATTATAATTGAAAAATAAAACTACTATAAGCCTTGGGTTGCCTCCCAAGAAGCGCTGTTTTAATGTCATTAGCTTGACGTAAAAAGGATATTAAGAAGGATTTGAGTTATGGAATTCAATCTCCTTCCCATCGAATCCCGTCTTCAAGATGCCCTGGGGAATATCAATAATAGTGTTTGCAGTCTTTAAGAACGACCTTCCTAGCAGCATAGGCGCCTTTTCATTCCTCGGTCCCATGTCTAAAATCAAAAAATTAGCTGGAAATACCAAGGAATCCACTTTGACATACACATCCTCAAGCTTCCCTTGATGATGTCCAAAGCAGTAAAAGCAAAAAGTGGGCCCAAAGGGACCCCCACAGGCAATTTAGGGACCCACGTCCATGTCCTCCGATTATTTAAAACAAAACTCTCGCCCTTCGAGGTCTCTCAACAATCCGGGACGAGGTCTCGACCTCGTCGCCGACTCTACTAACGCACCCGCCCACTCGAACCAATCACAAGCGACCTCACTCCCGAACCAATCACCAGCGACCTCACTCCCAAACCAATCACAAGTGACCTCATTTTCGGACCAATCAAAAACCCTTATTTCGGGCATCCCACATCGAACATTGGCCTAAACTCGGTCCCCCAATTCTCTATAAATAGAGGAGAACCTCGTAGGAAGAAGGGGTCGAAAAACCACTTGAACTCAAGAACTCTCTTGCTTGTTAAAGATCGACGTGATAGGAACATCGTCAAAAGACCTCGCTATAGACAGGAGAAACCCGCAAAAAGACCCCAAAGTCGTGCAGGGACCTCGCTCACACCAAAAACCTCACTACAGAAACTCACAAAACTCTCTACATCACACCCTCAAATCTACCTCGCCCTACGATCGACCTCGCAACATTTAGGTGCGATCTCGGAATCTTGTAGGAGGTCTAGGTGTGATTCTCAAAGTTGTACATCAACCTCGTAGGTTTGTAACCTCGCTACCACGGAAAAATCATGAATAAAGGAGCAAGTGTTTGCACTCAAATATAATAATCTTGTTTCTTATCTCGTAGCGTAGCCGTTATTTTGGGTTTCATCACTGGCGCTGTCTATGGGAACCTCTTCATCCTAAGCAGCTTCCCATTTTAGTGCAAACCTTGATTCCTTAAAAACCCCTCAAAATGGCTTGCCCAAACAATTTCTTCCCCCAACATCCCGACAATATGGCTGAGACCCCTCCATGGACGACGGCAGGTCCGTCAGGATACCCTTTTGTGGTCCCGCCAGGCTGGACGTACAACGTTCCACAAAACCCATACTCCTTTCAACCAGTATCCCTACCCGGGGTACGGGCAGTACCAACAGGGCCAAGCTCCCCCATATGTCCCGATCCCCTCCCGGGGGCAACCTCACTCCGAATACGTGCCCGCGTATGTCCCGGGCTATATGCCGGGACAGGAGGCGCCCACGAACGGATCTACCACGGAGAGACCCTCCCGAGATCCGATGCAGATCTCGCGATCCCGTTCGCGACGTGCAGAGAGGCGTGACATGGAGTTGTCCGAAACAGCGGCAAGCGCGCCACGCACTCTGGCAAGGTCAAAGTCGAAGTCTGCTCGCCCATCCGTCGAGAGTGGATACAAGAATCCCTTCGTGTCCGAGATCCAAGAGGCACACATGCCCAAAGGTTTCCATTGGCCACAAATGGGAGTCTACGACGGCACGGCCGACCCCGAGGACCACATAAAACACTACTCCGTCCAGATGAACGTCAACTCTTACAATGACGCCATTTTCTGTCGAATCTTTCCGACCACTCTGGACAAGGCGGCAATGACGTGGTTCACCAGCCTTAAGGTCGAGTCGATAGCCTCGTTTTCCCAGCTATGCGAGTCCTTCGTTGGCCACTTCAACGGCTCAAGAAAGCGCAAGAAGAACATGCGCGATCTCCGTGGCATTGAGCAGGGAGAAAACGAGAAGCTGGGTACCTTTTTTACAAGGTTCACCACCGCGGTCGCTGAGATCGCGCAAATCGACGAGGCGTCGGTACGAGACATCCTCATGGGCAACCTTCGCCAGGGGGATTTCAAGTGTCGCATTTTTCTCAAAAATCCGACCACATATGAGAGCCTGTGTGCTCGGATCACGGCGCAGGTCTACGCCGAGGACGCTGCCAGCCAGAGCTCGCGACCGAGGACCGACAAGGAAATCGTGATCGAGGCTAAGGGAAAAGCTAAAGTGGCTGCACCGGCCGTGAGGGACGCGTACATGACACAAACTCACGACCGGCGTGCCGATTACAAAAGCAACAACAACAACAAAGGCAACAACAATAACAACAGAGGCAACAACGACAATAGAAACAACAACCGCTACGACAACCGTGGCGGTGGGGGTTGGAGCTGTTTCGGCGGGAAGCCACGAGGTTACAAAGGCAAAGGTGGCCCCTCCTACAACCCAAACGAGAAAAAACGCACCAACCCCGCGTCGGGGGCCAACCTCGTGCAGCAGGAACCAACCCGGTCCCGACCAAGCAACGCAGAGCAGCAAGCTCCGCCGAGGCAGTCGCGCTCCGGACAAGCCGCTGCGCCCGACGGGTACATCAACACCATCTCGGGTGGACCCTCGCTGGCAGGTTCGAGCCAGGCGGAAAGAAAAAGATACGCGAGGGCAAGTCACCATGAGCCCTCGGTATACATCGTGACACAAACCTTACGGTCCCACGTGGGTATGGCCTTCACGTCCGAGGACGCCGAAGGACTCCATATGCCCCACTCCGACCCCCTGGTGATACACGCTCAATTAGGCTCGAAGATAGTGAAGCGGATACTGGTGGACACGGGTTCCTCCGTGGACATCATGTATTTTGGCGCTTTCGAGCAGCTGGGGATCTCCGCGACATCCTTGAGGCCCTACGTTGGGAAGCTCACCTCCTTCTCGGGAAACGAGGTCGATGTCGCTGGTCTCATAGACCTGTGGATGACCCTCGGTACTGGCCCGACAACGAGAACCGAGGTGATAGAGTTTACGGTGGTGCACCTGCCCTCGGTTTACAATGCAATCATCGGGAGAGTCTCCTTGATGAAATTCCAGGCGGTGGTCTCCATCTACCACCTTAAAATGAAGTTCCCCACCAGCGGAGGTGTCGGAGAGGTGAAGGGCAACCAAGAAGAGGGTCGCGTCTGCTACATGACCTCATCTAAACAAAAATGCTCCGTGTTCATGGTAGAGACTTCAGGCGAAGCAGACCTCGAGGTCCGGGATTTCACAATACCCACCCCCAAGACAGAAAGAAGGGTGATTACCCCCTTCGAAAACAAATCCGAGAAGATCTACCTCGGGGGTTGCCTCACTGGGGATGCAGCAGCGTCACTAGAGGCCCTGCTTGCTGGGTCCCACGACGTGTTCGCCTGGACTGCAAAAGATCTCCGAGATGTGCCTCGGACACTGGCCCAGCACTCCTTGAACATCGACGTCGCCATTCTCCCTATGGTGCAGCGTCGAAGGAAAATGAACGAAGGGACAAGCCCTCGCCGACTTTATGGTGGAGGTCACCTTCCCCGAGAAAGACACAAGCTTGGACGAATGGAAAGTGTTCGTTGATGGCTCACGATGTGACGCCGGTGGCGGGGCCGGGGTGTTCCTCGCTGGCCCCTCAATCGAGACGGAGTATGCTCTCAACTTCGCCTTTGATGCCACCAACAACGACGCCGAGTATGAGGCCATGATCGCCGGGATCGAGATGGCGCTACTAAACGGAGCCCGCAAGATCAGGGTTTACACAGATTCCGAATTGGTGGCACGACAACTCAACGGCCAATACGACACCACGACAGGTTTTCTGCCCGCCTACCGAGCAAAAGTGAAGGCCTTGGTCTCATGCCTAGAGACCTTCGCGGTGGAGTCAATCCCGCGGACCTCAAATACAAAGGCGGATGCCCTCGCAAGGTTGGGCTCCGCGCTTTCCTTGGATGTGGGGAACCGCGTGATGGTGGAGAGAAAGCTCTCACGAAGTGTCGATAGTGAGGTCATGTCCATAAGAACCGAGGACTGGAGGGTCCCGGTAACGAGGTATATACAAAGCGGCATACTCCCAGATGACCCTGCGTTGGCCAGGAAACTAAAAATGCAGGCTGCCCACTACTGCGTCGTCGGCGACCAACTTTACCGCCGAGGCTATGCCGAACCCAACCTGTTATGCATACCCCCCGAGATCATGGACCACGTCCTCTACGAGGCCCATGAGGGAGTTTGTGGAGGGCACCCAGGGTGGAGGTCTTTGGCACACAAGATCGTCCATTTGGGGTACTTCTGGCCCACTCTCCGATAAGATGCAAAGGCTTATGTCCAAAGATGCGTCAGATGCCAGAAACACGGGAACGTCCAACACACCCCGACGGCTCCCCTCCGAAGCATTCACGCACCATGCCCATTCGCGATGTGGGGAATGGACATTTTAGGCCCTTTCCCCAAAGCTGCTGGCCAAGTGCAATACATTTTGGTCATCGTCGACTACTTCACGAAGTGGGTCGAAGCACAGGCAATGGCAAAAATCACCGGGGCAAAGGTCTGCGAATTCCTATGGAAGAACCTCGTCTGCCGTTTTGGTGTCCCCATGGCAATCATGACCGATCATGGCCCCCAATTCGATTCCGAAGAGACTCGAACTTTCTGCTCTGAGCTGGGCATTGACCTCAAATTTTCCTCCGTGGCCCATCCCCAGTCCAATGGCGAAAACGTCAATGCCCGCATCCTGACAGACCTCAAAAAGCGCCTGGGCATGGCACAAGGTCGCTGGGCCGAATTACTCCCACTCGTCCTTTGGACGTACCGCACGACCTCGCGCCGCGCAACGGGCGAGACCCCCGATCATGGCCCCCAATTCGATTGCGAAGAGACTCGAACTTTCTGCTCTGAACTGGGCATCGACCTCAAATTTTCCTCCGTGGCCCATCCCCAGTCCAATGCCAGGTAGAAAACGTCAATGCCCGCATCCTGACAGACCTCAAAAAGCGCCTGGGCATGGCACAAGGTCGCTGGGCCGAATTACTACCACTCGTCCTCTGGACGTACCGCACGACCTCGCGCCGCGCAACGGGCGAGACCTCCTTCGCTCTTCTACGGAGGCCCTCGTCCCCATAGAAACCCTGATTCCATCGGCAAGGGTGTACAACTTCGACGAAAAAGAGAACGAGGCCAACCTCAGGGTCGAACTGCAGTTCCGAGATGAAATCCGTGAGGTGGCGGACCTGCGCTCTAGAGAATACAAGCGACGTGTCGCCATGTATCACGACAAGAAGGTCAGACCTCGCATCTTGGCCACGGGAAACCTCGTGCTAAGACGCACCGAAGGGGGAAAATTGGACCCTAACTGGGAAGGGCCCTACATACTTGGAGAAGAAGTCGCGCCCGGGGCTTTCAAGCTCAGGGACGACGAGGGGCGCACACTGAGCAAAACGTGGAAGGTCGCGCGACTCAGAAAATATTATATGTAAAATCTCGAAACCTTGTTGTTCCTCACAGATGATAAATAAAGGATTGCAGGCTTTTCTAAAAGAAAAAAACGCTCCCTCCCTCGAAGGATCCGCCCCTCGGTTCCCGCTTGGGGTTGGAGAACCTCGCTGAAGTTCCACCCCTCGCTTCCCGCTTGGGGTTGGAGAATCTCGTTGAAAAATCCACCCCTCGCTTCCCTCTTGGGGTTGGAGAATCTCGTTTGGAAAAAAAGGTTCACCCCTCGCTTCCCGCTTGGGGTTGGAGAAGCTCGTTGAAGTTCCACCCCTAGCTTTCCGCTTGGGGTTGGAGAACCTCGTTGAAGTTCCACCCCTCGCTCCCCGGTTGGGGTTGGAAAGTCTCGTTGAAAGAATGGTCCACCCCTCGCTTCCCGCTTGGGGTTGGAGAATCTCGTTGAAGTTCCACCCCTCGCTTCCCGCTTGGGGTTGGAGAACCTCGTTGAAGTTCCACCCCACGCTCCCCGCTTGGGGCTGGAGAATCTCGTTGAAAGAATGGTCCACCCCTCGCTTCCCGCTTGGGGGTTGGAGAATCTCGTTTAAAAAAAAAAGGGTCTTCCACCCCTCGCTTCCCGCTTGGGGTTGGAGAATCTCGTTGAAGCTCCACCCCTCGCTTCCCGCTTGGGATACGAACGAGGCTCGTGGACCCCCTAAGACGCCAGGATTCGCGGACGGTTACTCTAGGTTGGTACGAACTTCTAGAACAACGAGGTCCGAACAGAGGCTCACGACCTCGATGCAGGACTACAACGCCCGATGTGGTCCGAGCCCCACAAAAGATGTGGCACTCCCACCATGGGGTTGGACGGATAAGGACTGACGTATGCGAGAAAGTCTAAAGCAAACAAGCATAGGAAAAGAAAGTGACAGGGCATAAATATAAAAAGAGATGTTTTAATTACAGACCCCGTAGGGTCACCCAAGCAAAAAAAAAGGAGATGTCTTAATTACAGACCCCGTAGGGCCACCAAGGAAGAGTTATCATTATTTCTTCGAGGTTTCAGCCTCGGGACCGGTAAGATCGATGGTTTTAGGAGTTTCAGCAGAGGCTTCAGCAGGGGCAGCGGAGGCAAGAGGCGCGGGCGCATCGGTCGCGGGTTGAGGTCCCGTGGAGGTCAACTCCGGGTTCCCTCCAATAAGCTCTACCTCGGGGGGCGCGGTGCTGGACACAGTTCCGTCCTCGTTGAGGAAGAACTCGCATTCCCCCTCGGGATCCTCCGACCCCAGCTCCCCCATGGTTTCATTATAGTTGGGGTTGAAGAAGACGATCTGGGAGTCGAGGTGCCCGTACTTGGCCACCGCCTGTTTGACGCCCATGCGGACTGCCTGGTGGAACATTTTCCTCACGCTCTCCACCAGTTCCGCCTTGTACTCTTCCGAGTCCACATACTTGGGACCCGCGGCCACGACCTCCTCGTTAAGCTCAACAATGCGCCCCTCGAGGCGCCTGATCTCCTCCTCGGCCCTCAGAAACTCGGCCTCCTTCGCCATAAAGAACTCATGTTCGGCGGAAAGCTTGCCCCGGAGCCCTTCAACCTCGCCCCGCAGAGCCTCGGCCTCGTCCCTCGCCTTCTTCTCCCCCTCCCTCGCCGCCTTTACCTCCTCCCTCACCGCGGCCTCCGTGGCCTCGACTCGCTTCTTGGCCGCAGCCTCCGCGGCTTTGGACGATTCCGCGACCTCGGCCAACTCCTTGGCCTGTCGCTTCCACACCTCGCTGCGGGCTCGAAGAGCCGCCTCCATCTTGTCCATCCTCGAGTGGGCGAGGGCGATGCGACTCCGGTTATAATTATCAAAAAAAGTGTGCTGCAAATTCACAGGAGGGAGAGAAAAGAAATAAGAAAGAGACAGGAATTAAACACACAAAAACGAAAAAGCTTACCATGGCCGAGTACCGAGCGGCCTCGTCGTTAAGCGCCCCCTCGGTGAGGTTGTTGGCCCACGCGACCTCCTCTTTGTAATCCCCCCGGGCCCACTCCAACGGGGCCTCTCTGATAGGTCGAGGGCAGTGAAACCTGGCAGGATGGGGTCCTGCGTCCCTGCGACTTCGCCCATCAAAGTCAAAGGCAGGGATGAGTTCCAGACCCCGCGGGCCTCGTTGATGGTCGCCCGTCCGGGATTTATTCTTTTTCTCCCCAGGGGGAGACTCCGCTTCCTTCCTCTTCCTCCCGGCCTTGTCGTCAGACGCCCGAGGGGGGTGGGAGAGCACCTTCGTTGTGGCCCCTTTCGATGGAACCACCTCAGGCCTTTTTTCCCCTTGGGGCGGCCCCGCGACGTCCCATTGCGACGCCCTTGCGACGTTCCCCTTAGGCAGGACCCCCCTGTCACGGCCGTCGGCGGAACAGGTCCCGGCTGCGTTGGGCCTGTCCTCGCCTGCGAGCTCGGCTCGTTAATTGAAATCCCCTTGAGAACCCGGGGAGCAGGGGATTTGGAATTAGAAGTCAAAGGTTGTTTCCCCTTCGACTTCGCGGTAAGAGCGTGCAAAAGATCCACTGTCAAAAAGCAGGTTTATAACGATGTCAGAAACAAATATAGCCGGTTGAGACGAGGTCAGAAACAAATATAACGAGGTTTATAACCTCGTAACCTTGCGAAGAAAAAGGAAGCAATCGGAAAAAAATAAATAATATAATAATAATAAAATACCCTCTCCACCCTTGCGAGGAGGGAAACTGAGGCTCAGCCCGGCCCGCTCAAGCCGGTCCTGAGAAAGGTAAATCTCGTATGGCGCCGGGTACGTTGTAGCGTACCGGGCCTTGAGTGCTTGGAACTCAGCGACCTTGTACGGGCACACACATCTCTCGTAGTTACCCGGTGCCACAGGGAAATTAAGATATCTCCCGCTGAGATCTCGAACCAAAAACCATTTAGGTTTCCACGTCCCGACGTTCGACTGGGTCGTGGTGATTTTGACATTCGGCGTGCTGAGATTGACAAGGGAACATCGAGGTTCTCTCCTCGCCAAAACTAACGTCGACATATCGTTGAGGTTTGGTTCGTCCAGGAGCTCGCGACTTCGAATTGTGTAGGCACACAGCAACGGCCAGGCATTCGGGAACAGCTGGGCAGGATAGACGCCCATGGCCCACAAGAAATCCACGATGTGTTGGGCCAAGGGCAGCCTGAAGCCCGCTTGAAGACTGAAGAGGTGCACGACCGCACACCCCTCATAGGACGCCAGGGGTCGCCCCTCCTCCTCTGGGAGTGCCAGCTCGACTCCCTCGGGCCAGGGGAAGTCCACAGCTATATCCGCGAGGTCACTCAGCTTTAGCTCGGTGACCACCCCCTCGGACAGATAGGCCTCGGGAGTGCTCGAGCTCATCGGAATCCGTTCTTCGAGGACGACAGGGACGCCGGACACGGCGTCCCTGTCGTCCTCGAATCTACCTCGCCCTAGGATCGACCTCGCAACATTTAGGTGCGATCTCGGAATCTTGTAGGAGGTCTAGGTGTGATTCTCAAAGTTGTACATCAACCTCGTAGGTTTGTAACCTCGCTACCACGGAAAAATCATGAATAAAGGAGAAAGTGTTTGCACTCAAATATAATAATCTTGTTTCTTGTCTCGTAGCGTAGCCGTTATTTCGGGTTTCATCATCCCCTTTGGCCTAATAGTGGAATAATCAGCTAGCTCAATAATTGTTTGAGTTTCCTTCAGAGGTCCCATATCAAGTTTCTCACACAAGGAGTAAGGCAAGATATTGACCGATGCACCCAAATCAATCAAAGCCTCATTCACCTTGGTGCTCCCGATCATACAAGAGATGGTGAACATGCTAGGGTCGCTACACTTCTCATGAAAACGCTTCTGAAACACAGCAGGCACATGTTCTTTCTCTTTAACTTGCTTCTTGCTCCTCTCCTTTTGACCCCTCTTGATAGTACACAACTCCTTCAAAAATTTAGCATAACGGGGCACACTTTTGATCAATTTCAACAATGGCACATTGACTCCGCATGCACTAAACGTTTCAAAGAGTTCCTTGTCATTCTTCAACTTCCGGGTCTCTTTCAACACCTTTGGGAATGGTGGAACAGGCGTGTAAAGCTTAGGGACGAAACTCGGAACTGACACTGTCGGCGCAGTCAAAGAAACAAGGGTCGCGGGTGCGCCACACCCATGCCGCGGGCGCGCTTCATCCGACGCGGTCGCGCCAGTGTCATGTCGCGGGCGCGCCTCTCGTGCCGCGGGCGCGTCACCCTCTTTCGAGCCCGCGTCGAGTTCCTCGGGCTCCCTGGCGACTTTACGTGGTCTTGGCTCACAATGACGCGGGCGCGCACTTCTTGTTGGAGCCTGCGCTCTACTGGGACTCTGTGGTTTTCATCAATGACGTGCTCAATTTTTCTCTCTGTCTTGTACAACTGTCCAACCACAGGTTTACTGCAAATGGAGATAAAACTCACATTTTGCCTCGGATTGAGATCTGTTTGTGATGGCAATTTGCTAGACTCTCTAGCCTCCAATTTGCTCACCGCATTAGCAATTTGACTGACTTGGCTCTCCAAGTTCTTAATGCTAGACTTGGTCTCTTGTTGCAGTTGAGTTAAAGAGCCATGCGTTGTAGAAACAGTCTGAGTCAGATTTCTGATCATCTCTTCAGTGGACATAGCATTCTGATTCAATCCCTGAGCTTGAGGTTGGAAAGGCGGTTTGTACTGAGCTTGGCCACCTTGATGGTTGAATTTCTGATTGCTAGAATTGCCATACCTCAAGTTAGGATGATCCCTCCAACTCGGATTGTAAGTGTTGGAGAAAGGGTCATACCTAGGCCTTTATTGAGCATAATTGCCCACCATATTAGCTTCAGCTTGGGGCTCTTGGAGTGTGGGGCAAGAATCAGTAGAATGCATATTATCAGAGCAAATCCCACAAGCTTTCACCTGTTGTCTTCCACCTTGTTGTAACAGCTGCCTCATCATTGTTTTCAACTCAGTGACTTCATCTTGGATTCTTGAATTAGCCACCACAGAATTTGCAGCTTTCAAACTAGTCTCTCTTCTGAACTGTCTTGTGCCCTCAGACAATTGTGTGAATAGTTCAAATGCAGCAACATGAGTTTTGTTGAGAATGTTACCTTGGCAAGCTGCATTAACCATTCTTCTCTCATCATCCAAGAGGCCATTAAATTAGTATAAAATAAGATATTGATCAGTGTAGCCATGAAAAAGGACAGCTGGCTAACAGCCTTTTGAATCTCTCATAGTATGCATACAAGGTCTCATTAGCTTCTTGCTCAATGTTGCTAATCATCTTCTTCAGTTCATTGAGCCTTGTAGCAGGGAAGTACTTCTCGAGAAAAGCTTGCTTCATCTTAGCCCATGTATCAATACTTCCCGGAGCCAAGTAATAAAACCAGTCTTTAGCCTGATCCTTGAAAGAAAAAGGCAAGGCTCTCAGCGCAATCTGGTCGTGACTCACATCAGCAGGTTTCATGCTTGAGCACACAACATGAAATTTAGAAAGATGCTTGTTGGGGTCTTCACCACTGAGCCCATGGAATGAAGGCAAGAGATGGATCAACCCAGATTTCAGCTCAAACTTGACTCCCTGAGCAAGAGCATGAAATTCACCGCCAACGGTTGTTGCTCCAGATTTGGTGCAGTTAATTGTCTCGATGTTTGATCACCCATCTCAGCAGATTCAGCAGTTTCAAATTCAGAGTCAGATTCTTCAAGAAAGAACGGTAAGGCCTGAAAGTGATTATGGATTTCCTTCCTTAGCTTGAAGAGAGTCCTGTCAATATCTGGATCAAACAACAGGGGAGATGAGTTAGTAGCACGGGTATGAACCATATAACAAGTTCACACCCAAAACAGCACGAAAGTAATAAACACAAATAGCGACGAGTCCCCGACAAAGGCGCCAAATTTGATGAGGTATTTTTAGTGGTCGTTATACCTATCAAAGAAACCTAACTTAACCAACTCAGTAGAGCGGCAAGTAAGGGTAGATCCCACAGAGACTTGTGTATTTATGCTTTTACTTATGTGCCAAGTAACCAATATGGGGGTTTTAAGGATTGAAATTCTAATCTAATATGCAAGAGTAAAAGTAAAATATGAATGCAAAGTTGATTGTAAATATATATGAGAGAAATATGTTCAAGTAGTTAAATCCATCATGATATTGCTTTGTCGATCATTGATTCTCTTCTCACTTGAATAATCTATTGTGGATAATGATCCTACTAAGGATTAAGACCCAAACTTCAGATTTAGTTGATAGAACTACCAGTCTAACAACCCTAATTATCTAATAACCTAGAAGACCTTCTAGATTCAATTAAACAACAACATAACGATTCAAGTTATCAATAGAAACAAACACTTAGAGCAACCAGACATCTAAGTGACTTGTGAATTTATTCCCTTCTTCAACCAACTAGTCCAACCGGTACTGAATTGATTAAAGTATACTCTTGATCAAATTAACTCCGATCGGTAATTAATCAGATCCAGTTATAACTAGAAATTCAATTAGGTGATCAATCTAACAAAACCCTAATTTAGATTCAATTAAGCACAGGGAATAATATCTACTCAAGTTTGTTGAGAATCAATCAAATCTCACAACTATATACAAATCATGACTTCAATAACTAGCCAAACACAAGGGAAATTAGCAATGCATAATTGAATTAAAATCAAACTTACAAAGGTTCAAAGTCTGCCTCCAAAGAGAAAAACCCTAGCCTCCAAAGTTGATCAAAGGTATGATAATGATTATAGAGAAAACTAAAAACAAGGTTTAAATACCCCTAAGATATCCAAAGATAAAAATATCCCGAAATTACATTAAACTAGTCGGAAAAGACCTAATAAAGTCCAACCCGAAGCCCAAAACTCGCGGCCCAACTCTCCCGAGGCAGAATGTGAGGCGAGGTCTCCTTCTTGGGTGGCGCGGCCGCGCAAGTTTATGTTATGCCCGCGGCACTTCTCGGTTCAACATTTCAGGCGACACTTCAGAGGCTGTTTTCACCACCTTCGAGTTGGAATTTGGACTCGGAGTAAGAATATGAATTGTAGCACTTCGAGTTAGCTTTCCAGTGATACCAAATTCAGCTTCATCCGACCACTGTAGCTCCCAAACTAAGCATTGCAAGATAGAGGTGTCAAAACAAGAACTCCAATGCATAGCCCGGGTTTAAGCGTTCTTTTCACACAAGCTCTTGGGTCTTGGTTCTTCCAATCTTCACTTGTATCACTCTAAGCTTCCTCAAACACCTCCATAGTCCTCTAAGATCCATCCCATCCACGCTTGTTTACCTAAAGATCTGCAAAACCGAACAAAACAAGCGCAAAAATCCGAATTTCCTAGAAAACCTAAAAACCTAAAAACTAAGCTAAACTAAACTAAAACCATGCAAAATAAACATAAATATGCATCCTAAAATCTACCTAAATGCAAACTACAACTATACTAAAAGCGGGTTGCCTCCCGTAAGCGCTATTTTTAACGTCGTAAGCCCGACGTTCTTCCCTTGCTTCAAGGTGGTTCTTTTGTAGCTAAGTCAGGGTCTCGAGGTACCCCATACTTATCTTTGTAGGCGCTGTTTGCTTGAGTCACTAAGCTAGATCCTTTGTCTTCTATGAGTATGCCCGGTATTCCTACATATTGGTTAGTGAAATCCGGAAACCAAGGTGGTTTGGACTCCTCAATAGCATATGTCGTGGGGTATGGTGCAGGAATAGGGTAAGAAGAAAAGTACTCACCTTGATTGTTTCCTTGTATATGAGACTCGCTAGTAGGCCATGGGAGCTCGACAAGGTCCTGTGTGAGAATCTCGTCCTCTTTCGAAGTTGGTGGAAGTTCAATGGTATCAGCTTTGTTGAGTTCTGGTTGGTTCAACTCGATTTGTGCGGTCGTGGTTGGGTCATTTGCGTTTTGGTCCAGGCTGAATTCCACTCATTCTTCTCCAATCTCAAACGTAAGAAGTCCTTTCCTCACATCGACCTTGGCACTTGCTGTAGCTAGGAATGGTCTGCCTAGGATAATGGGGACATGAGGATCCTCAGGCATGTCGAGGACGACGAAATCATTTGGTATAAAGAATTTTCCCACTTGAATAGGGTAGTCATCCACGACCCCTGTGGCTTTGACGCATGATCCGTCCGCCATGAAGAGGTTCATATCCACAAGCTCTAGTGGTCCCATGTTAGCTTTTAACCAGATGGAGAGAGGAAGCAAACTAGCACTGGCTCCCAAATCACATAAAGCTTTAAATTTTTGGTCGTCTATGCCAATCGTGATGGAAAATCTCCCTGGATCTCCAAGCTTTTCTGGTAGAGCAATTGATCTGACTTCATCCTATAGCTCTGTAATGGACCTTTTCCGCTAAGAATATCCTTCAAAAAAAATTTGTAAGCCGGCATTTCGCATAGGGCGTCAGCGAATGGGATGGAAATATTATGCCCTGAAGAATCTTCACGAAACGCTTGAACTTACTCTCAGTAGAGTCCATAGATTTCTTAGTTGGAAATGAAAGAGATTTCACCATTCTCGGAACCATGTTAGGCTCAAGAGGTGAGAGTACCGGGTCGACACTGGGGTCGTTTGGTGTCCTCGGTGGGTCGTTACCGACCCCTATGGGGTCGTTAACTACCCTGGGATAGAGAGGAAGGCTCGGATTAAAAGACTTACCTGAATCAGGGTCGTTAGATACCCTCGGAGCCTCGTCACCATGGTATACTGGCTCGGTATTTGCCCTCGCTGGCTTGTTACCGAGCTGAATTGTGACGTCCTCTTCCTTCTTGTCCTCAGCTTGGACTCGCTCCGGCAATGTCTTCCCGCTCCTAAGGTGCACCGCTGCTATTTGTCCCCTAGGGTTCTTCTTGGGGCGGCCCGGGAGTTGCCCTTGTGGTCTCGGAATCAGGGCAGAGAGGTTCCCTAGTTGGGAATCAACATTCTTCTTCCATATATCGAACTCTCCCCATCTTTTATTTTGTTGGTTCAGGTTGGCTTGAACTTCGTTAACCTTGTTGGTCACTTCGTTAACTTTGTTGGTCACTCCGTTAATGCCTTCTTGTAATCCTTGAACCCATAATGGTGGCTCCTGATGGTCTGGAGGTCGATAGGGAGCAGGTCGTCTATCTGGCGGAGGCGTTGCATAGTTTTGATTTGTATTCTGATTGCCCCACGCCTGATAGTTGTTTGACCTGTCAAAATAGCTAGGCTGGTTCCTGTATGGTCCTCTCATATAATTCATCTTAGCAATTGTCTCAGCGGCTCTAACCTGCTCTATGTTAGTGCAAGCAGAAGTACTATGTGTAGAAGAACCACATTCTTGACATGATTGAGAGGATTTCAAAAAACTTACCTGCTTCTTCAGACGGTTGACCTCGTCTTGCATGATTTGATTTTTAACATCCGGGTCAACTTCGTCTCGGTTAGGTATGTAGAGACGTTTCTGGGGCTGTGGAGTTTGTTGGGTTCCATACATGGCATCATAATTGGACAGCTTATCCAGCAATTCCCATACAACCGTTGGGTCCATCTCTATAAAACTGCACGCAGTATGCGTGTTGATGTGGTTCTTGGTCTCTGCGTTGATACCTTGGAAAATGATTTCTTGTAGAACATATAAAGGTTGCCGATGAGTAGGGCATTGTCTAAGCATCTCTTTAAATCTTTCCCATGTTTCAACAAATGTTTCATTAGGCAGCTGGTGATAGGAGGTGATGCGTTTTCTCAACTCCGTCGTCTTGGTAGGCGGGAAGAATTTTGTAAGAAATTGATCATACAAGTTCATCCAAATCCTGATAGACTTAGGAGGTAAGCTCTCCAACCAGCTCAGGGCCTTTCCAAAAAGAGACCACCTAAAAGCTTTTAACAGAACATATTCAAGTGAGACACCTTCTGCAGCTATGGTGTCACATAAGTCAAGAAAACTCCTAATATGTTCCATAGGGCACTCATTAGGTTTCCCTTCAAACTGAGCCCGTTTGATCAAGGATATGAATTGTGATTTAATCTCAAAAGATTTCTCTATCTCTGGAAGCACAATTGGAGACTCTGGCACCCTTAGTTCTGGATGCATGTACTGTTTGGCATTCCTCGGATAGGCATTCAACTCTTCCTGTAGACGCGCATTGTTAGTTCGTTGCCTCTCAGCTTCGGCAGCAACGTCGTCCTTCTCGGTCTTCAACGCCTCCATCTGAGTCCGGAGGACTTCCCACTTACAAGCCATCTCTTTCGGTGTGGCCATGGCTCGGTTCTCTCGGCGTCTATGGTAAGGGAATGTTCAGGTTCTGAATAATAACCAGCGTTGTCAAATTCAAGCCTCCGACGTCCTACCGGCATACGCTGAGAAAACAAACAAGGAAAACAAAAATTAAAAACAAAAACGGGGTCGAGCTATTCCCAGACCCACAGATAAACAAATAAAACACGTTGCTTCCCCAGCAACGGCGCCAATTTGTTGAAGGAGGGTTCTTGACAACAAATAAATTTATATCAAGACCCCGCTGAGTATAGCAGAGTCAGGTTCGTTCCACAAGAAGCAAGGTTTGTTTATCTATCGACTACTAAAAAAATAAAACAAAAAACAAGCAAAACACACAAATAGCCTCGTTAACGACGTTGTCAGCCTCGTTAACGAACCAACGAGAATAAAAAGACCAAAACTAATGACCTAGACAGGTTCGGTACCGAGCCAACGAACTCAGTAACGAATATGATCTTGAAAGAAATCAAATAAAAACAAAAATATCCAGGACAAGGGTTACCACAACATAGTCATGCACACAAGCTCGTAAGAAGATAAATATCATGCCTTTAAATAGATAGATGCATCAACTTTCATTGACTTAGCAAGCAAATTAATCTAATTTCATAAACTAACTCACCCAATTGCTTGTTTCGGATCTAAAGCTTGAAACTTTCGCATTCAAACAATATCAACCTTCAAGTTTATAACTTTCTCTTTCAATCAAGTCAACAACTCAAATTATCTCAACAATAGATAAAAGGCATTCAACACATAATCTTACTCACCAAACATGCACAACTATGCCGGGTTTCAACCCCGACCCTAGATAAAAAGACTACTCACTAATCATTACTAAGAAACTAATAACTTTAATCAAAGAAAACATTGAAAACAAAAACACTACTCAAATTAATAAGAAATATCGTCTTACAGAGATTTAGAAGAAACCAAAAACACCGAAATACCGAATCAAAAACACGACTAACGACCCCGGTAACTTTCGTCTACCGAGCCCCTTCGATCACGACTCCGATTCGTCCTTCTCTCTCTCGGCTCTCCTTCCTCTCTCTACTCTATTCTCCAAAATTCGACCTCTCCCTTTCTATGCTAGATAGAAGGGTATTTATACTAAAAAGGCTAGAAACTAAAAAAGGCTAAAAGATATAAACTTTCCTAAAAAGATAGAATCTATTCTAAGAGATAGAAATAAAATCTCAAAAGATAACAAGACCTAAAATACATAATATTATAACCCTAAAATCATAAAAAGATACTCTACCGACACGGAAATAAATTCCCGCACAAGATCGGTGAGTCACAAAGTCAACTCTCGAACATCTTCATCTCGTGCCCTCGTTAACGAGCCCTCACAGCCTCGTTAACGAGCCTGGGCTTGGTTTTCTTCAACACTTCTCTTCCAAAAACTCAAACTTCAGCTTCTTCATCTTGTATTCCTCCATCTTTTATCATAGCTCTCCAAATTCAGCTCCAAACAGCACCTTTTCCTTGCTAAAACCTACAAAAAGACACAAAACGGAGTAGCTTCCATACTTTTCACAAAATATGCAAAACTATCCAAAAACTCACAAATCTAACCCTAAACTTATCAAAACTAAACCTAATAACCTAATAAAATGTATCAAAACTATGCTAAAAACACGAACATCACAACTCAACCTCCCCCATGTCCTTCATATGAAACCATACATCTTGTACATGCTAGACATACACTATCGTTAGTATGCAAATAAGAAATATAACAAACATCATATAAATATAATACAAATACAATATGAAATAAACCGACTAATCTGTATAAATACAGTAGAGTCAAATAGTCAATCTGTGAATCATAGTAGGGCCTTCACCAGTAGAATTAATCAAGTAATTTGTCCAGGGAACAGTAGACATAAATATATAATCTGATATCTAGTAGACTTTACTCAAGTAACATGTCTAGGGAACACCATACTTGAAGTAAGTAATCTAGATTTAATCATGAGTAATCTACACATCATGTATAGTAGACTCATATCATCATTTATTCATGATCATATCCTTGATCATCTTATATGGCTATCAAATACCATAAAATATAATGTCCTATAATAGACTCTTGTTCTCATACAATTTTTATCAAGGAACAAGCATCAATCCATCGGAAACAGATTCGTTCCTTGCAAGGAACATTCAACGTTCCCTCCAAGGGTACATCATTCTTAAAAGAAAAATTCTTCATATAGACAACTGCTATAACTTATTCATATCCTTCAGGAAGCAATAATCATGTCAAGGAATAGTTCCCGCATGGGATCAATAAACGTTCCCTTCGAGGGAACAGTTATCCGAAATTCATTTGATCCAAAATTCAGTTTTCCTTACACAATTATATAATAATCTCTTTTATATGATCTAATCAAACTTCGTTATTACACCAATCAATTCTCATTCAATAAACAACGAGAAAACATGATCACGTGTACAAAACACATCATGATCAAAAGATCACGCAAGGGTAATGATAAACGATTACCGCACTTTACATATCATTCATTAGAACAATATCAAGGGAAAAACCCTTAATATCCCAAGATCAAACATGAGAGAATTCGGATTCACCTTTATAGGTTTTTGGGTTCTTAAGTAGGAAAATCAAACCTTTGATCTCCTCCAACTTCATCTTTGTTGTCTTCCTCGAAAGCCATTGCCATATGATTGATCTCAAAATATTGATTTCGAATCTAGGTGCCTTGGACTCTCGCTCCATAATTCCCACAGAAGATCTTGAATCTACTGGTACCAAGGGAACAGTGTGTTGCTGAAGCCAAGAAGTTCCTCTTCGTGGATGTAGTTGAAGATGATTCTTCTGTAGATCAATCATATGTAATACTTGATATAGGTTTGAATCACGTGCAAACGCTTTCCGAAATCAATATTTCGCCCCCTACATAGCCTTCGGGAATCCACGAAATTTGAAGTGAGATAAGACAAACCCACCAATCTCTAACAAGGCTCTTGAAAGAGATCGAACCTTAGAGTTCATGTAAATGGATATTAGACTCTATTTGAAGTTCAATCATGGAGAGAAAACGTTTTCCTCTGATTATGTGAACCACGTGAACCAACGTCCAACCCGAAACCAAACTCCTAATAGCCTTATATATAGGCAAAGGAAAGCAGTTTCAGGGAACGGTTACCGGCGGTTACCAGAAGTTACTGGCGGTTACCAAGTGCCACGAAGGGTTATCCTCAATAACCCACGTCACCTATCAGTTATTAACTCATTGAGGAAGTTACAATGCAGTTACACAACGTTTAAATCGACCGTTATCAACAATTAACAATGTGCCGAAATTTTAGGCATGCGTCAAAGAACTACTATTCCCAAGCACCGTTCCCTCCAAGGGAACAGACATTGTTTCCTCCAGTAGTTAACAAACATTGTTCCTTTTCGGGTAATGCAACTTCTCCTTAATGTTTCCCTCTAGACCTCAACTATGCTTACACGAGCGCGCACTCCGCACACCCAAACCCATGACATAGCAAAGTAAGATCTCATAGTGTCGTATGAATCCCAATCACACTAACAGACATTGTTCCCATATAGGGAACAATCACTTGATGACACTAAAATCACCAACAAAATTCACCATGGTGCGTTTACCCTCGGTATATAACGCAATCATTGGGAGAGTATCCCTGATAAAATTTCAAGCAGTGGTGTCCATCTACCACCTTAAAATGAAGTTCCTCGTCGAGGACGGGTCAGTGAGGTCAAGGGAAACCAGAATAAGGGGCGTGTCTAATACGTGACCTCCGTAAAACAAAAATGTCCGGTGTTCATGATGGAAGCTACCGGGGAAGCCGATCTCGAAGTCCGGGATTTTACGGTCCCCATCCTGGAGGCCGAAAGAAGGGTTGTCACTCCCTTCGGTAGCGAAGAAGAGAAGATTTATCTAGGCGAGAGCCTTTCCGAGGAGTCGGCAACGTCGTTGGAAACCTTGCTCGCTGGCTCCCGTGACGTGTTTGCGTGGACTGCAAAAGACCTCCGCGGCATCCCATGGACTGTGGCCTAACATTCCCTGAACGTGGATGTTACCGCTCATCCCGTAGTATAATGCTGAAGAAAGATGAATGAGGAGAGGGCAAGCTCCGCAAATACCAAAGTAGGGAAGCTGCTAGCTGCGGGGTTTATCCGCGAGGTCCAGTACCCTCGATGGCTATCTAACGTTGTGTTGGTAAAAAAGGCCAGCGTGAAGTGGCGCATGTGTGTGGACTTCAAAGATTTAGACAAGGCCTACCCCAAAGACAGTTACCCCCAACCCTCAATCGACGAGCTGGTCGATTCCACAACAGGTCAAGGGGTCTTGAGCTTCCTCAACGCCTACTCAGGTTGCAATCAGGTTTTAATGAGCTTGCGAGATGAGGAAGAAACATCCTTCATCATGCATAGAGGGACCTACTTCTACAAGGTCATGCCATTGAATGGTTTGAAGAACGCGGGTGCAACCTTCCAGTGACTCGCATCTTCAAGAACCATCTGGGAAGGAACGTGTCGGCATACGTCGACCTCGCCGATGTTTTTGCGACACTCAGACACAACCGGCTCGGTCTAAATCCTGAGAAATGTGTGTTCAGCGTGTCCTCGGGAAGTTCCTGGGAGTCATAATAAGCTAGCAGGGGATAGATGTGAACCTCGCCAAGATAGAATCGATTCTTTCAATGAGTTCACCCTGGTCTCGCACCGAGGTATAGCGGATCAACGGCACTGTAAATTACCTATAGTGGTTATGTTCCCGATTGGAGGACAAATCGCTACCCTTCTTCGGGGCCCTAAAGAAAAAAGACAAGTTTGTCTTGGACGAAGAGCTAGAGCTCGCTTTTTCGGGGTTGAAGGCATTCTTGACAAAGCTCCCCACTTTGTCGCCCCTAAAAGTGGGCGAGGACTTGCAGCTATATGTGGCCGTAAGCCCAGAGACGGTCAGTGCCATGGTAACAAGAAAGGCGATACACCTTGTCTATTTCATCAGCCGCATGCTCCAATCTGCGGAGCAGCGGTACTCCCCGGCAGAAAAAATGGCCTTGGTTGTGGTAACCGCCACGAGGCGCCTGCGCCCTTACTTCCACGCACACCCTATCCAGGTCCTCTCCGATCTCCCACTTCGGAAAATCCTCCACCAGCCCGCCCTCTCTTGGCGGATGAAAAAGTGGGTGGTCGAGCTCTCCGAGTTCGACATCAGCTATCTCCCCATGACTAGAATGAAGGGGAATGCCCTTGCTGACTTCATGGTGGAAGTTACATTCCCAGAAACTAACGAGAGCTCGGAGGAGTGGAGGGTCTTTATTGATGGCTCGCGGTCCCTCAATCGAGACGGAGTATGCCCTCAATCGAGACGGAGGCGACGATGGCGTATTTCTCGCCGGTCCCTCAATCGAGACGGAGTATGCCCTTAACTTCACCTTCGATACCACCAATAACAAGGCTGAGTATGAGGCCATGATATCTAGGATAGAGATGGCGTTGCTCAACATGGATCGAAAGATCAGGGTGTACACCGATTCCGAATTGGTGGCGCAATTGTTGAATGGACAGTATGATACCAGAACGGGGTTCCTGCCCACGTACCGAGAAAAAGTCAAAGCCTTGGTACCTTGCCTAGAAACATTTGCGGTAGAATCCGTTCTGCGCACTGCGAACACAAAGGCAGATGCTCTTGCAAGGCTGGGGTCGGCCCTTCCCTTGGAGGTGGGCAACCGCGTGATGATGGAAAGAAAGCTCTCATGAAGTGTGACCAACGAGGTTCTCTCCGTCAAACTAGGGGACTGGAGGGTTCCCATCACGCGATTTGTAGAAAGCAGCATCCTCTTGAGGATTCCACTGAGGCTAGAAAGCTCAAAATGCAGGTGGCTCGATACTGTGTTGTCGGCGGGAGGCTCTATCGACGAGGTTTCGCAGAGCCCAACTTGCTATGTGTGCCGACCGGGGCCGTGGAAAACATCCTATTTGAGTCACATGAAGGGGTCTGTGGCGGCCACCCCGTGTAATGTGCCTTGTCTCACAAAATCGCCCACTTGGGGTATTTTTGGCCCACCCTCAAGCAGGACACGAGGGCGTACATTCAGAGGTGTGACGGGTGCCAAAAGCACACCAACATCCAGCATGCTCCGACCTCGCGCCTGCGCTCGATCCACGTGCCCTGTCCCTTTGCGATGTGGGGGTGGACATCTTAGGACCCTTCCCCAAGGCCATGGGGCAAGTATAGTACATCCTGATCATCGTCGACTACTTCACAAAGTGGGTCGAGGCAGAGGCAATGACAATAATCACAGGGACAAAGGTCTGCAAATTCTTGTGGAAAAACCTCGTATGTTGCTTTAGGGTCCCCATGACCATCATAACCGACCATGGTCCCTAGTTTGATTGTGAGGAAACTCGGACTTTTTGCTCCCAGCTTGGCATAACCCTCAAGTTTTCATCGGTGGACCATCCCCAATCAAATGGCCAGGTGGAGAATGTTAACGCCCGTATCTTGACCGACCATAAGAAGTGGTTGGGCGTGGCCCAAGGTTGGTGGGCGGAGCTTCTACATCTCGTCTTATGGACATATAGGACGACCTCGCACCGCACAACAGGAGAAACACCGTTCGCCTTAACCTACGGGGTGGACGCACTGGTCCCGGTAGAGACCTTGGTCCCTTCGGCAAGGGTTTTCGCTTCAACGAAAAAGAAAACGAGGCCAATCTCAAAGTAGAATTACAGTTCAGGGATGAACTTCGCGAGGTCGCGGCCCTACGCTCCATGGAATAAAAACGGCGGGTTGTGGTATATCATGATAAGAAAGTAGGACCCCGGGTTTTGGCCTCGGGAAGTCTCATTTTAAGGCGCACCGAGGGCGGCAAGCTAGATCTAAACTGGGAGGGACCGTACCTCCTTGGGGAAGAAGTCGCGCTCGATGCCTTTAAGCTCAAGGATAGCGAGGGGCGCACTCTAAGTAAAACTTGGAATGTCGCTCGGCTCAAAAGGTATTATGCGTAGAGGACTCCCGGGAAAAGTCTCGTTGTCACCAAACTTTTTTGAATAAAGGGTGGTGTTATTTTCTGATATCGTCTCAGCATGAAAACCTTGCATCAAGGGTGTGTTCGCGTGAATCCACCCCTCACTTCCTGCTAGGGGTTGGAGATTCTCGGTTTTAGTGCGCAGTCCACCCCTCGCTTCCCGCTTGGGGTTGGAAATTCTCGGTTTTAGGTGTGCAATCCACCCCTCGTTTCTCGCTTGGGGTTGGAGATTCTTGGTTTTAAGTGCGCAGTCCACCCCTCACTTCCTTCTTGGGGTTGGAGATTCTCCGTTTTAAGTGCGCACTCCACCCCTGGCTTTTCGCTTGGGGTTGGAGATTCTCGGTTTTAAGTGTGCAGTCAAACCCTCGCTTCCCGCTTGGGGTTGGGGATTCTTTTTTTTGTTGTAAGGTAAATTCGGAGTAAATGTGAAATATGAGCCCCGAAGGGCTAGTACAAGCGAGTCCTAAACGGGGCATACTTGGGTAGGCGCGTAGGCCTCCCATACTATGCCTCGAGTAGTCAAAACACAAAGATCAAACAATCTAACAACCAAGCCTAAGATAAGACATGCAAATCAAAACATACATCCAAACAGGACACACATCAAACTAAGGAACACACTCGAAACTAGATCAAACTAGGGGGGCAAATTTGCGACCCTAGCGGAGCGTCGCGTAGTCCTCCTGGGTGGTAGATCGGGCCATTTAGGTCGTTCTCTAAGGACGAGGACCGTGCCCTTCTACGGTGTTGTTTTTTCTTTCTCTTGACCGGCAACCAACCTTCTTCATCTTGAGGTTCTTCTCGGTGGGCGCCCTCATCAACATCCTTGGTGTTGTTGGTTGTGCTTGTCTCCTCTTCTTCATTCTCATCTCTTGTATTTGTGGCACTCTTTCTAGGGGAGTCCATAGAGGTGGACTCACTTTCCCCTTCACTTTCTTGCATGGTTGTGGTTTCACTCTCCGAAGGATCACTCTCAAGGCCTTCTAGTTGCAATTCGGCCTTAGAGTTGGTTTTTTTGCTTTTGGCCGGCGGTTTAGTGGGTGTTTGGCTTGGTTTTGGTGGTGCGGGCCTAGGATCAACGGGGATAGGGGTGGGTCATTTCCTTCCTCACTCGCATTCCTCCTTGGAAGCACACCCTTCATCATTATGGCCGAAAGTACAACATACTTTGCAAAAAAGTGGCTCATTCTCAATCAAAACTTGGCAATCAAGAGAAACAACATCATCAAAGTCAAGCCCAATCTTTCTTGTGACGATTGTTGCCAAATTGATCTCTACTAAAACCCGGGGGTATGCACCCCTCTTTCTCTCATTGGTCACCGGGTCTAAGTAAAGAGGCTTGCCAATATAGGATGCAATACGACCAAGGATCGGAGTAGCCCAATAATATTTTGAAAGACCATAAAGTCGAACCCATAAAGGAATAGTAGCTACATCCGTCCTATTGAAGCAAAATTTATCCGGAACATATTTGAGGAGAAAAGGCTTACCATGGATGAAGTAAGGTCCGCTTTGGAGCACCTTGTACATGTCTTCCTCGGATCCAAATTTGAAAATGAACCAACCCTCCTCCTCTCGGTATTTTGCTCGAACTCCCCATGATTTTATCATTTCATTGATGAGGAAGTGACCCGGGTAGCGGCTCACATATTGACCAAGTAGGGCCCAACCCCACACATTTTGCTTCGGGAGGGCCTCGGAGCATTTAATGGAGACGCGGTTTGATGTTGGGGGTGTGTAGGTGAGCTTTGCCCCAAGACCGGCGTTCATGAAGTGCTTCTTTGGATGGTGAGGCCAAGCATTTGATTTTGGGTGTTGAGTGCTTGGGCGTAGGATTTAGGAGCAGATGCACTTGTGCCAACATGGCCAAGGGATGGATCAAATTTTTGATGTGGACCGTGGGGATTCTTGGTTTTAGGTGCGCAGTCCACCCCTCGCTTCCCGCTTAGGGTTGGAGATTCTCGGCTTTAAGAGTACAGTCCACCCCTCGCTTCCCGCTTAGGGTTTGAGATTCTCGGTTTTAAGTGCGCAGTCCACCCCTCGCTTCCCTTTTGGGGTTGGAGATTCTCAGTTTTAAGTGCGCAGTCCACCCCTCGCTTCCCGTTTGGGGTTGGAGATTCTCGGTTTTAAATGCGCGAACCCACCCCTCACTTCCCGCTTGGGGTTGGGAACAACCAAGTCTCTATCATGCGCGATCCGAGCGAGGCTCGTGATCGCTGCATATAACTTGTCATACGCGATCCAATCGAGGCTCGTGATCGCCGCATATATCCTACGAGGTACGCAATCCCAGCAAGGCTCGGGATCGCGACACAATTGAAAAATAAAAATGACCCGATATGGCTCGAGGAGTCCGCAAGTTTTGCGGCACTCGGGCCATGGGGTTGGATCGAGATGTAATGATCCTTTGGAACCCTCGAAGGGTACGTGACATAACCACAAACAAAGATAGAAAGAAAATTGCATAAAATAAGGCGGCGAAGGCTGAAGTATGATAATTACAAACCCCAGCGGGGCCACCAAAATCCTTAAAAAATAAAAAACAAAGATTGCAAGGGCGCCCTTTATTCTCTCGGCTTATCAGCGAGAGGACCCAAAGAGACTTGGCGGATGGGCGCGGTGAAAATGACTTTGAGATCGGGGGAAGGCTCGGCCTGTGCAGAGTTGTGGTCGCCAGAACGGGGTCCAAACCTTCCTGGACCGAGAGGCCTGCGGCAGGAACCTTGTTCTCGCTTGGTGCAACCCTGCACTCGTTGTCAAGAAAGAATTCGCATTCTCCCTCGAGCTCTTCCCCTGTCTCCCCCATGGTCAACCTATAGTTGGGGATGAAAAAGGCGATGTGGGGGTCGATGTGCTGATACTTCACCACTGCCTATTTTACCCTACGTGAATGGCCTGCCGGTACATCCCATCAATGCTTCTCAACAGCTCCTCCTAGTACTCGGCAGACTTAGCGTATTTGGGCCCTGCAGCCTCCATCTCTTCGTTAAGTTCCTTAATGCGGTGGTGAAGGCTGTTGTTCTCTTCCTCAGCCTTCTAGAGCTCCGACTCTTTCTCCTTGAAATACTTGTGTTCCTCGGAGAGTTTGGTCCGGAGGTCCTCAACCGAGGTCTGTAGATCCCCGACCAAGGCCTTCGCCTTCGCCTCCTCCTCCTTCACCTTCGCCTCCCCATCCTTCGCCTTGGCCTCATCCTTTGTTGCGACCTCCGCGGCCCTAACCCACCTCTCATCCTCGGCGAGATCCTTCTCCTTCTTCATGCATTCCTCTGTGCGGGCCTTAAGGGACACCTCCATTTTGTCCATTCTCTTATGGAGGAGGTTGATGCGACTACAATTTTAGTTCCCAAAGAAGTGGTGATGAAAAACCAAAAGTACGTTAGGAGAGATGTTGGATCGATACGCGTTAGTATGAGCTTAGGAATTGGTGGTTAGGTTGTTCCCAAGGCAGCGGAAGTATAATAACGAGCAAGTAAACATTATGCAATTGACACAGTTCCTTTATAGAGGAACCCCACAACAATCAACTAGTTGTGTGGGTAAACCTCTACCTCCGCTTGAAGGATTTTGAACGATCTTCTTATCTTATTGATTGTTCCCTAGTTACACAGGCTAGACTTACACTTCTTTGTTCCTAGAAGTTCTACCTAACTCTAGCAACAGTAGTAATCAGCCTTGTTCCTAAGCGAACATCTCAACTAAGCATAAGACAAATCCAACCTTACACCTTGTGCTCAATGTCCCAGTTCCCTATCTCCAAGGAACTTGGATTCGCCGTCGTCGAGATCGAACACTTGCCGTCGGGGACTTCTTTTCTCTTGTCTTTCTTTCTTTGTGAGTGAATGTCAATTCTGGGAGGAGTACTTAATCCAAGCACTATTCATTTGGCTTTATACTCATCCTTGCTTGGGCAGCAATCTTGACTTTCATTGTCTCTAAAATGCCCTTTGTATTGCACGCCATGTCTTTATCTTACACATGTGACTTGATTTGAATTGAGTCAACTTTGAGAATCAATCGGGTCGTCGGATCACTTGCTTTAGTCTGTTCCTCAGACTGGGCGCTTGTTTTGTCTTGAGACAAGATCCCGTGAATCGTGCTGAGTGGTCTTTGTTTGCACATATGAGTTCCCATATTATGGGAACTGTCTTCTTCAGAGTTCCTTAGGTAGGAACTTGCCTTCATCTCATCTTGTGTTTCTTTAGTGTTCTTGGAGATTCTTCATTGGACCTGGTACCTGGTTTTCCTTTGAAATACTTGAATGTAATACGTTAGTTCCCATATGGAGTTTGTCATTATCAAATATGGAGACTTATATCGTTGTTCCGATGTTTGGAACAAGAGTTCCCAACACCGTCCCAACAATTTCCCCCTTTTTGATGATGACAAACCCATCACAAAAATGATACGTATTTCAATGTGTAAAAAAGAATGATATGCAACAGAGTTCCTATGTGAGATCTTAGGGAGCCACTCCTATGAAATAATATGTTCTTTCTTAGTTGTTTATGCGTTAGTTCCCCCTTAGCAAAACATATTCTGTGATTACTCATAACATGACTCATCTCACACATTTTGTCCTTCCCCGTTTTGGCATCATCGAAGATAGAAAGCATAAGTAAGGAAGACAATAACACGCTATCATACTAGAAACCAATTATATTACTTAAGCAATTAATGTATAAGAGGAACTTATTACATATTGTGGAGAAAACAGGGATAAGGAAAAAGAAGGGAAGATCATGGGGCCCGGGGAGCAGAATTATCACGCAGCTGGGTCATGACGGACAGGATATTCTGAAGAGTGCCCTCCATGTTCTCTAGAGCGGTTGCGATGTGCATGAGCACTTGTGTGTTCCCAACACTTGAGTCGTCACGAAAGGGAAGAGTCCCTTGATCCTCGGATTGCTCTGAGTGACACATCTTCTGGACCACTAAGAGGTCCAGTTCCCTTCCGATGGTCACTTCTTCCTTTGACCCATCATAGAGGCCTTCCTTTATCATCAACTTCTTGATAAGGCCAGTGTAAGGCAAACAATGGGTAGGGGAGGCCAAGCACTTCTCCATGTGCCCAAGCATGATCAGTGGTAGGTTGATAGGCATTTTGTGGAGGAAGTGGAAGAGAAGGATGGCATCTTGGATATTGAGGGTGTGACGCTTCTCTTGTCGAGGGATCACAACCGTGATGAGAAACTGATTAGCCAACTTGGTTGTAAGACCGAGGTTGTGTGTTGGGGTCCTTTGGGTGGGAACTCTGCCATCATAGACATTGTACAGAATCAGGTCTTTGTTAAACATACCATCGCTGAGTAGAGGAGGGCCTCGTCATTAAGGGCTTCCTCAAAGAGATTGTTTGCCCATGCAATCTCCTCCTTCCACTCATCCTTGTTCTAGTTCCTAAGCGCACCCCGGGATGGCTCGAGGCAGCGAAACTTCACGGCAGGAGGACCTGTGGCAGAGAGAGCCCGCCCCTCAAAGTTGGAGCTGGGTACGATCGCCCTCCCCGAGGAACTGCTTTGGCCGTCCCCGTTATGCTTTTTCCCCTTTTCCTTGCGGGGTGATGCCTCGGCTTCCTTTCGTTTGGACCCGACTCTGTCGCCGGATCCTCGGGGTGTGTGGGAGGACGCTCTGGTAGCGTCTCCTTTGGGTACCCCCCTCAATAATTTTTATCCCTGTATCGAAGGCTAGCGCCTTCGCCGTCAGGGCCTTCGGGGCCCGAGAGGTCTGCGCGGAAGGGCCTGTGACTTTCTTCCCATGTGCCCTCGAGGCCAAGGCATCCAAAAGATTCAATGGAAAGAACAAGCGAGTTTGTAATAGATAATGGGGAGGGTTGTAGACAATCAAAAACAAAGAATGTGTGGTCCGAGCGAAGCCCGTGATCGTCGCAAACAATCAAAAACTAAGAATGCATGGTCTGAGTGAGGCTCGCAATCATCACAAGAAGTCAAAATCTTAAATACCCGACCCAAGCGGGGTTCGGTTTTACCACACGTAATCCAAAACTAACACAGCAAAAAAAGAAACAATGCAAAAACAAGAAAAAAAAATAGGTACCCTCTACGCCCTCGAAGTTCGGGAAGGTGAGACTTAGACCCGCACGCTCGAGTCAGTCCTACGCCAGGTATTCCCATTAGGGCCCTTGGCACAGCGTTGAAAATTGAGCCTTGATCACGGCAACATCCAGCGTCCCCTTGGGTCTGCTACCGAGGGGAAGTTAAGATACCTCCCAGAG
This sequence comes from Fallopia convolvulus, assembly GCA_964016875.1. NCBI lineage: Eukaryota > Viridiplantae > Streptophyta > Magnoliopsida > Caryophyllales > Polygonaceae > Fallopia > Fallopia convolvulus. The sequence continues at coordinate 12,274,308 of OZ024730.1, forward strand.
CGGTCCCGAACCAAGAACCACTTATCCTTCCACTGACCGACGTTCGACTGGGTAGTGATGATCTTGAGCCCATGTAAACTTAGGTTGACGAGACATGACTTCTACTCTCGTCTTGCCATAAACAAACTCATCATGACGTCTATATCAGGCCCCTCCCTGAGCTCGTGGCTTCGGATGGTGTACGCGCACAAAAGCCTCCATGCGTTGGGAAATAGCTGCACGGGGCAGATATGCATCAGCCACAAGAAGTCGACTATATGTCGGGCTAGTGGTAGCCGGAAGCCGGCCTGAAGGCTGGGCATATGAACAACCACGCACTTTTCGTACAGTGCCAAGGAGCATCCCTCCCCCTCAGGGAGCGCCAGCTCAACCCCCTCGGGCCAAGGAAAATCATTTGTGATCTTCTCAAAGGCCTCCCGTTTTAGAACTGTCGGGGCCCCCTTGGGCAGGAAATCCCGATCGAGGGCTTCAGGGTCATCGGTATCCCCTCCTCAAGGATGGGAGGGACACATGACACAAAGTTGGTAATATACTCCGCGAAGAAGCTCGGCTGGCCATAGGAGTCAGACGACCACGCGTCAGGGGCGATAAGATCTTCGTCGGAAATTGAAGATGAGGACATCTCAACCCCAGAAGACGTATGCAGTTAGGGAAAGAGCGAAGTAGCAGAGATGTCGGAGGTGCTAGGTGAGGGATTGCTAAACATAATCGAAGGAGACCTCGGATTATGGGAATCACTGGTTTCAACGGTCCCTATGGTCACAGACGATTCTTCGTAAAACTTCTCCCGAAGCTTGAATGCGAGGCCTGGTGGAGGGCTCAGCGGGGCTCCTCTAGGCATGAAAAAGCAAGGTCCAGGTCACGAAACGCGAACACTTGGAAAAGAAGAAGTTTTGAGACGTCGAACAAACCAAAAAAACAAGAAAGAAAACGCGAGGTGGTAGAGCAGGGGACGCAGGACCCTAGGGCTACTCTGACAGATGGGAAAGCCTAGGAAGAATGTGAAGCGCCAAAAGCAGAGTGGAAGAATGGAAGACATCGTTTGGAAGATCAAACGTCCCATCACCCAAGTGGTGAGACGTTTGGTTTTTCAAGAAATATTCGAAATTCGAAAAAAGAGGAGCGGCGAAAAAACTCCACCGTCGGCTGACGCACCAAAGGGCTCGAGAACATCGTCGGACTACCAGCGTCACCACCGCTCCCACCGTTTCGCCATCGTGACACCGGCGCAAAACGCCAGAACACCATCGCCTCCCTCTAGGGCACCAGGCGGTAAAAGAAAAAACATGCGAAAAACGCATGAAAAGGGAGAATCGATCACTTACTTGTCAAAAATTGGCGTGAGAAAGACGGTTGCGAGCCTGAAAACCGTTGAGGAAGCATCGCCTGCTTGTCGGAGATCCAAAAAGTGGAAGAAAGAAAGAGAGGGTTTGGTTCGGAGAAGAAGATGAAGAATGAGGGGAAGAGGGACGTGTAGAGGCGCTTTTATTAAAGTGCGGACTTTGGCCTCTCCCAGTTCTAAAGAGCTTAATGGGCCTAATATCTTTCAGAGGCCCAATAATGGAATAAGGGAGAATGGGCCCAGGGCTCGTCAAGTGCATGGCAGAAGAAAAACCCAAGTGTTCAGCCTCGCAAAAAAGATCATATAGCCTCGTTGCCCCGAAAACTCTAGCCTCGCTACCCATGACCCTAAACTAAGACTTCACACATTGGGTATGGGGGAACGGACGTCGTGCACATATGACCTGCGGTCCTCGAGGCGAGACCCCCAGGCCATGGGGTTGTGATGATGCGCAAAGTAGCAGAATATGAACAGTGGGACCGGAGTACGAGGAGTAACGAGATCCGGCGGGATTCCCAAGGTTAAACTCAAAGGCCTTTGCCATACCCATCTTAAAAAAGGCAGATCCCTACCCTTGCGAGGCCTCAAGACCTCGGTCACGAGGTCTAAACCTCGTTGTTCAAAAGATGACATCCCCGCCCCCATTCAACCACTCAACGACCACCATATTCTCAACCAATGACTAACTGCCTCACTCTCGATCAATCAAAGAGCCTGATCTTGGACATCCCACATCGAGCAAACATCAAAACCATATTCCTCAAACCTCTATAAATAGATGAGAACCTTTAAGGTAGAAAGGGGTCGAAAAACATCTTGAACTCAAGAACTATCTTGTTCATTGAAGATCGACGTGTTGAATCATCGTTAAAGACCGCGCTACAGCCAAGTGAAGGTCCACAAAAAGAGTTCAAGTCGCCCAAAGAGACTTTGTCTCAATCAAGATTTCGCTACGTCACTTCACAGACCACAATCCCCGCGTGCATAATCAACCCTTCGACCTCGCCACAAGACATCATGCCAAAGATTACAACCAGGGTGGATCTCGTTTATAATCTGTAAAGTGATAGAATCTCTCAGTAGTTAAAAGATCTCGAATCTTGTTAGGCCGAGACCTCGAATCCTCTGAGAAGAGATCTAGGGCATAAACTCGTCGTTTATAACCTCGTTGTTTGTAATCTCGTTCTAAAGAAATAAATAAGAGCAAGTGTTTGCCTAGTCGAATAAAAGTAATATCGTTCTTGTCTTCTAGCGCTGGTTTATTTCGGGTATCATCAGTGATAGAGGGTCCCCCTAACATAATCCTCTTGAAGGAGAGAAAGGCTTTGAGTGGACCCCTTCCATGAAAACCGAGAAAGACACTAAGGTCACACACCGCATGATTATCCAGATCCACTCCTCGGCAAAGCCAACCCGGTTGTAAGCTTTTACCCGTGTCGGATCGCACAATGAGAGGTTATGCTTGCGAGTAGCACTGGGTCACGGTTCAGGTCGTCTTCAAGCAAGGCACCTCACTCGGTGCATGCAAGGGTTCGATCCTCCGAGTGTATATCAGAGTTCGTGCGATCTCCCTACGGGCCGCGGTCGCGACTTTCTGGGTTGCATTCGCAGTCCTTTGTTCTGCGGTCAGAGTTTTGATCGCTGATAGCACCATGCTCAATTTCGCTTTTCGCGAATGCCCTATGATCACAAATGCCCTAGAATCTTCCACTATAGCAATTTAATTAACATAATAAAGAAGATAAATCTTACCAAAATAAATACCATATTTAAATAAAAAGATAGCATAATAAATAAAAATATTTTTTAACAAAAAATACATAATTATTAAATTTTATCCATTCACACCTTCTTGCTGAGATCAACCTTACTCTTTTTGTTTAATATTTATGATAATATATATTTAAGATTCATAACTGATATGATTATAAAACAATTGAGTTATATTTGAAAATAAAGAAATTTAGACAAAATTAAAACAATATTTATAAGTACGTAAAATAGTATCCCGTTTTGTTGAGATCAACATTACTCGATTTTTGTGTTTAATATTTATGATAATATATCTTTAAGATTGAAAACAGATAGATTCTAAAACCATTGCCGTGAAGAAGAATATATCTCATATTTGAAATATATATAAAGAGTCAAGTCTAGCATATATACTCTTGAGTTATTATTCATATTGTCAATTAGTTTTAGGATGGAGCCCATGGACTTTTACACTAGGCTATTCGCACATGTGCGCGCATACAGACACGTCCCTAGTTTACCTACTGGACGGGCCCACAAACTTTATTCATGTTATAAGAGTGGTTCGGTCCTGGGTCCAGGGTCCATTATCTACAAGCGAGTTACGCCCATTATCTACCTTACTTCTATCGACTACCTTGAGTTGGGCTTAGCGAGTGACTGCTACCCGTCCGTTAATCTACCTTACTTCTACCGACTACCTTGGGTTGGGCTTAGCGAGTTACTGCTACCCGCCCATTAATCTACCTTACTGAACCTACCAATGTCAAGTGTCAACTGGCCATCCCAGTTGCACTTGAAGAAGCGTGTTGAGAATAATAACATATCCCACATCTGAAATACAAAGAGATCAAACCTACCATATATACCCTTGGGTTACTCATCCTATTGCAATTGGTTTTTGGATGAAAGCTCATGGACTTATGTGTTAGGCTCATTCACACATGTGCGCCCGTACTGACATGTTGGATCGTGACGCGTTAGTAACAAGTCAGGGAACTAGTAATGTTCCCTGGGCAGCGGAAATAAACAATGAGAACACAGAATTTAGAGAGGAAAACTTTCTGTCCGACCAACAAGTCGTAGAAAGAAAAATCTCTACCCCTGAGACTCGTTCTCAGAGGATTTTCAATAGAATACCTTTATTAAGTTTCAACGATTACAAGGCAAGTCAAGTTCTCTAGTAACTAAGGCACCAACCAAAGTTCCCTGGCAACTACGGCACCAACCGAAGTTCAACCAACTAGACTTCTACAACCCTAAGCGTAAACCTAAATCGAAAGTAAACTATTGACTTACTTGTGGATTCTTCACGGAAAAAAGCCACACACTCGTACACTTGAAAAGCTCTCTGTCCAAGTTCGTCGTCTTCAACCACACTTTAACTCTAGCTAAACCTAGCTATTTATAAGATAAGTGAAGTCTGATCTCACACGTAATTCTTGCCTAATTACGCTGATATTCCACTTAACAAATCCCATACAATAAGGAAAAGTATTGTTTTGTGATTTCGGATCCTTAACCATGTCGATCTTTGCCAAAACCAGATGATCTCGGGTTTCCTTAGATAAGATCGTGTGAAGATTGATCTTATCTTCTCTTTTATCTTCTTAAGAAACCGCCTACAGTTGTAAATCTTCGTAGAAGATCGCTCGCAGAAGATATGGTAACTTTCCATTTATAGAAAGTCGCATTCCTTCCGAGACGCGCTTCCTAAATCTGTCACTCGTTCCTCACAATATTCCATCACTCGTGACCATGTACCTGTTTTCCTGAAACACTTACATGTAGAAGCAAGTTATATCAACTAAGTTTGTTATCATCAAAACTAAGAGAAACTTTGGAACAACCATTGTTCCAACAATTTCCCCCTTTTTGATGATGACAAACCTATACAAAAATGCATGTCTTAGAAACCAGTAGAAATATAGATCAGAAAAAAATTCATGTATGGTTCCCCCTTAACAGATGCACTTTTGTTCCTACTCATCAGAGTTAACAACATATTCCCTCTTAGACAAAGTTCCCTCTGTATTTCCTGAATAGAACGCATCTTTGCATTTTTCCTAACTTCCCCCTTTTGACATCATCAAAAGATCAACAATTATCAAGCAAAAACATAGAGCAAATGAACACATTTAATTGAAATTTAATCCATTCATAGGCAAAAGATAGTTATTATTATAGATAATTGTTGCAGGGATCAGAGCCAAAGAAAACATAGAAACATAAAGTTATTAACATCCAAGAAGCAAAAAAAAAACTTTAAACTGGAGGTAGATAGGCTAGGGAACTAGAGAGGGTCCACATCATGGTTCGGAGGAGGTGGAATCAGCACCAGCAGTGTCAATGTCTCTCTTAGCCAGGTAACCAATAATGTTACTCAGCTAAGAGGAAATCTTTTGAAGATCAGACAACATCTTGGCATTAACACTTCCACCAACCTTCTTAACAATTTTCTTCGCCATATTTCCCTTTTGAATCATCTTGGAACTTCAACCTCGAGATATTTCTCATAACCATGGGAAAGTTAAACTTCTCTTCAATAACACATAGATTTTTCTGGACTGCAGAAGTAACTTGATAAGTTCCCTTTTTTCTTTATTTCCTCCCCTCTTTTTTTTTAAAACTCTAGAACACCTTTTCTTGTGGAGCTTTTTCTTCTTCACCCACTACCTTTTGGATTCACATTCCCTTTGAGCATTGTTCCCCTCCTCGTTACCAAGAGTGGATAAAAGGCTATGTTTGAACAGACAAGGGACGTTCCATTCAAACTTTTTGAGGGCTTGGAATATTTTTCACATCCACACAATTATTCCCCGTTTAAAGGTATTCAAAAGAGGTTCATAGGGAACGTTTGTGTGGACCATGCTAAGGGACAACTTATAACCAACCATCATTTCGGCTTGAAGTGAGGGATAAAATAGATCAAGTTGGTTATTTTGGGCAAAAAAGAAATCTTGGATGTAAGCAATTTAGTTTCAGTTCCTTTTAGCATGCAACACTTAACAATTTCTAATATATATATAACATCTATGCATAGAGGAAAGATATAAGCTATTAGAAAACTTGTCAAATGATGCGCAGTTCCCTAAGAAGTTACCTCTCTAGTCAGGCACTGAGGGAATAGAGGACCGGGACTTGTTTACTCCAAGGAAATTATTCCTAGCAACATCCTCAGATGCTCATAGGGTTTTCTGTCTAAAGCCTTGGTGAAAATATCTGCCACTTGATTTTCAGTCCTAGAATGATCCATCATGATAAAACCTTTTTCAACATTATCTCTTAAGAAATGATGTCGAATATCTATATGTTTGGTTCTAGAATGATGCACGGGATTTTTGGAGATATTGATTGCACTTGTATTATCAGATAAAATAGGAATAGTTCCAAGAAACATACCAAAATCCACCAGTTGTTGCTTCAACCATAATACCTGGGAACAACAGGCAGCTGCTGCGACATACTCTGCTTCAGCTGTTGAAAGAGCAACCGAATTTTGCTTCTTCGATCCCCAAGACACCAAACAAGGACCAAGGAATTGGGCCATGCCTGATTTACTCTTCTTATCCACAAAGTGACCTGCAAAATCTGCATCCGAGAATCTGACAAGTTGGAACGAGTTGTGTCTTGGATACCATAGACATAACTCATCGTTCCCTTTCAAGTAGCGCAGAATTCTCTTCACTTCTTTTAGATGTGTTTCTTTAGGATTAGCTTGAAATCTAGCACAAAGACACACACTGAACATAATATCTGGCCGACTGGCCATTAGGTACAATAGGGAACCAATCATTCCACGGTACATCGTTTGATCAACATCAACACCATTAAGATCAGCATTAAGACGAGTACTAGGAGAAATAGGGGTATCAAAACATTTTGTAGAATCTACTTCTTCAATAGTTCCTTGATGTACTTTTGTTGATGTACCTTTGTTCCCTCATCAGTTTGTACCACTTGTAGACCAAGAAAGAAAGTGAGCTCACCGATCATGCTCATCTCAAACTCACTGCTCATAAGATTCTTGAATCTTTCTACAAGTTTGGGGTTAGTAGATCCAAATATAATATCATCGACATACACCTGAACTACTAGAACATCACCGTCTTGTTCCCTTAGGAACAATGTTTTGTCGATCACACCACATCTATATCCATTGGCTAATAGAAACTGAGCGAATCTATCATACCAAGCACGAGGAGCCTGTTTAAGATCGTAGAGAGCCTTATCCAGTACGTAGACATGTTCAGGATGATCAACATCTTCAAATCCTGGAGGTTGCAACACATAAACCTCCTCTTGTAGGTACCCATTCAGGAAAGCTGTCTTCACATCCATTTGATACAATTTGAATCCTTTGTGAGAAGCATAGGCGATTAGAAGACGGATGGCTTCTATTCTTGCAACAGGAGCGTACGTTTCATCGTAGTCAATTCCTTCTTGTTGATTGTACCCTTTTGCTACAAGCCTCGCCTTGTTCCTTGTGACAGCTCCAGTGTCATCAAGTTTGTTCGTGAATACCCACTTTGTTCCTATAGCCATCTTGTGCTTTGGCTTGGGAACTAATCTCCATACTTTGTTCCTCTCAAACTGGTGTAGTTCCTCTTGCATAGCAACTATCCAATCAGGGTCTTTTAATGCTTCCTTCACATTCTTCAACTCTACAAGAGAGATAAATGCATTGAAAGCACAAAAATTCTTAATAGAGGAATGAGTAAGCACACCTTTATCGTATGGAGTGATGATGTTGTCAACAGGATGATCCCTCTTTTGATGATAGTTTCTGACTTCAATCTGAGTGGGATCTGTTCTTGACTCCTCTTGTTCCTGTTGGCTTGTCGTTCCATGTGATGTTCCTTCCCCATGATCTTCCCCAATTTCTTCATTTTGTGAAGTATCATCTTCAGGAACTAGAGCACATTCTGTGTAATCTCCATCCAAGTCAGGACTCGGAGGCATAACATCGTCATCTGAAGCTTGTGCACTTGAATCTGGAGCTTGTGCACTTGAATCTGGACCGAATTCATCATTTGAATCTGAATTTAGAACCTTCAGTACATCCTCGTTACTAGATAGGTTCCCTCCATTTTTGGACTCGTCAAAGACAACATGAATGCTTTCTTCAAACTTCTTAGTCCTTTTATTGAACACCTTGTAAGCCTTGTTGTTGGATGCATACCCTAGAAAGATGCCTTTGTCACTCCTTGGATCAAACTTGCCTAGCTCGTATTTTCCGTTGTTGTGAATAAAACACCTGCATCCAAAGACTTTCAAGTGGGAAATATTTGGCTTCTTGCCCTTGATTTAGTTCATATGGAGTTTTAGAGAAGTTGGAACGTATGGTGACTCGGTTAATGATGTAGCAAGTGGGTACCGATTGTCTCTGTCCAAAAGGACCGAGACAAGTTACTTGCCAACATCATAGTACGAGCCATGTTTTGTAGTGTTCCATTCTTTCTCTCTGCTATGCCGTATTTTTAAGGAGTCCTCGGCGCATAGAAGTTCTGAAACACTCCATGTTCATCACAGTAACTATGGAACATGGAATTCTTAAACTCTGTTCCGTTGTCAGACCTGATAGACTTCAATTTCTGCCTTGTTGATGCTTCTACCTTTTTAATCCAGCTTTTGGACACCATGAATGTCTCATCTTTTGAACCTAGAAAGAGAGTCCATGTACATCTAGTAAAATCATCAACAATAACAAAAATGTACCTGCTACCACCGTGGCTTCTCACCCACATGGGACCACACAGGTCCATGTGTACCATCTCAAGAGGGTGAGAGGTGCTAACTGACAACTTTGGCTGAAAAGATGACTTGCTTTGTTTTCCCTTCACACAAGCATTCCTTTTCTGTAAGAACTTTGGGAAGTCCTATCACCAGATTTTGTGAGTAGAGTTTGTGAATTCCTCGATGATTTGCATGACCAAACCTCCTATGCCAGAGATCAGTCTTGTCAGCTACTGTAACAAAGCAAAGTTCTTGTTGTGGTTGGAAACTTGAGTCGACAAAATACACATTGTTGCGCCTCTTTCCTTTCAGGACCACAAGATTTGATTTCATGTTCTTGATCGAACAGCCATCTGAGGTAAAGGATACCTCGTTGTTCCCTTAATCACAAAGCTGAGCAATACTCAACAGGTTGTAACCAAGACCTTTTACCAAGCTTACGTCTTTAACGTTGGTCTTTTCATTTAGCTTGACTTCACCTGTTCCAATGATTTCTCCTTGATTGTTGTTACCAAAGGAAATGTTTCCTCCAGCATTGATCTGAAGTGAGGACAGAATACTCTCGTTCCCTGTCATGTGACATGAACACCCGCTGTCAAGGATCCAGCGGATGTTCCCCCTCACTTCAACCTGCAAGAAAGAAATCACGTTTTAACAACCCAGGCCTGCTTAGCTTCCCGGGTCGGTTAGCATAGCTCACAGAATGATAAATTTATGATTGAACTAAAGTAGCTTTCTGTGGACTCTTGGAACTAGAAGCAATATTTGAGGGATCAACATGGTTTTTCCCTTTGTCAGTTTTAGAATCTTGCTTCTTTTGTGGTTATGGAGCCGGTTTTTTTTTGTTTTGATGAGATTTATTATACCCTTGATTTTTCTTACCAGACTATTGTTTCTTGTTGTTCCTTGTATTCTGGTTTTGAGCTCTTTTGTTTGACATTTCTAATCTAACCTTACAGTCTTTTTGAACATGACCTCCCCCACCAAAGTGATAGCACACCCTATAGTATTCGCCGAGATAGCGTTTAGGATGTGGTTTCTGGAGGGTACGTTCCTTTGCACGTTCCTTAGAAAGAACTCTATGCTGGTTCCCTTGAGACTGTGTTAGGAATATTTTATGAGCCGTTTTTCCAGAATACCAATCAGAGTTATCATTTAAATTACTCTCCAGAATCTTAACCCTACCCTCTAGATGCGTAACTTTATCCCTAGCAGATTGAAGTTCCCTAGCCTTTCTTTCCATCTTTTCTTCAAAGCTAAGGTCATCAGGAGGATATTCAGATTTATCTTTACCATAACCAATACCACACCTAGCCGGATTAAACACAATGTGAGTTCGTTTATTAAGCTCATTCTCTAATTCCTCTCCTTTGAGTTTAAAGACAAGCAAATCCGATGTAAGTTCGTTATTAGTTTCGGTGAGAGTTTTAATATCTTTCTTTAAATCTTCACACTCTGAACAAGGAACAACACTAGTAACGGCAGTTTATGAGAATTTTTCTTCAAGATTAAGACATTTCTCATCAGAAGCTTCTATTTCATCTTGCATTTTTAAGTTATCTTCAAAAAGCTTTTTGACAAGGATGACAAGATCAGATTGTTTAGCATTCTCTATACTAGAAAGAAATTGTTCAGGAGTTACCTCTTGGTCGACATCTTTAGTCTTCAGAGTCATGGCGTAGACCTTAGATTCAGATTCATCATCTGAGTCAAGATCCCATGCAGCGATGTTGGCCCTTTTCTTCTCGTTCCCAGTGTCGTTACCTTTGGGACAACTCTTTGCATAGTGACCCTTTTCTTGATAGTTGAAGTAGGTAACGTCCATGATTTCCTTCTTCTCAAAGTTGACTCTATCCTTCATGGCACATTGCTTCTTGCCTCTCCTGTAGAAAATCTCATTGCTTTGGTTATGAGAGCCACATCAGAATCATTCTCTAGCTCATCATCATTTCCAGCAGTGATGTTTTCAATGGCCTTCTCCACTTTAAGAGCAATACCCTTGCTAGAGCTCTAAGCACCACTATTGTCTTTCTCATATCGCTCATAGTCAGTCAACTTTCCAAAGATCTCATGAAGTTTGCAAGTCTTTGTTATTGGATTTTCCTTGAGGAGACCTCCGATCTAGTGACCACGTACTTGGGACCTAGGCCATCAACAATTGTAAAGACTTTCTCAACATGTTTGATAGAATCCCCAATTCCAAGATGTTTAATGCGATTGACCAAGCCTTCAAACCGAGATTGGTATGTGGCACTGGTTTCTCCATCTTTCATCTTAAGATTGTAGAATTCCTTTTTTGCGTCTTTCTGATGGCTTTCTTTTAGATCTACACTGTCGATATGCATTTGCTCAATGGCTTCCCATGCTTCTTTAGCAGTTTCACAGTTGACTACTCTTAGAAGATCTTCAGCACCAAAGGCATTGTTTAGTAGAATTTGTACCTTGTAGTTCTTCTCCATTCCTGTCCATTCAGTTTGGCCCCATTCAGTCTTTTTGTTCTTCTTGGCTTTGGGAATGACGTAGTCTCCATCCTCAATAACCGACCAGGCTTGGTAGTCATTGCTTTTGAGCCATGTGGCGAAGAGCTTCTTCCAGTGGTCATACTCCCCCAACAACAAGCAATGGAGGCTTGTTGTTTCCAATTCCGACGTTGTGAGTGTTGTTTGAAGTCATTTTGTACTCCTGCACTAACACACAATCTAGAGCAAACCTGCTCTGATACCAATTGTTGGATCGTGACGCGTTAGTAACAAGTCTGGGAACTAGTAATGTTCCCTGGGCAGCGAAAATAAACAATAAGAACACAGAATTTAGAGAGGAAAACTTTATGTCCGACCAACAAGTCGTAGAAAGAAAAACCTCTACCCTTGAGACTCGTTCTCAGAGGATTTTCAATATGATACCTTTATTAAGTTTCAAAGATTACAAGGCAAGTCAAGTTCTCTAGTAACTAAGGCACCAACCAAAGTTCCCTGGCAACTACAGCACCAACCGAAGTTCAACCAACTAGACTTCTACAACCCTAAGCGTAAACCTAAATCGAAAGTAAACTATTGACTTACTTGTGGATTCTTCACCGGTAAAAGCCACACACTCGTACACTTGAAAAGTTCTCTCTCCAAGTTCGTCGTCTTCGACCACACTTTTAACCTAGCTAAACCGAGCTATTTATAAGATAAGTTAAGTCTGATCTCACACGTAATTCTTGCCTAATTACGTTGATATTCCACTTAACAAATCCCATACAATAAGGAAAAGTATTGTTTTGTGATTTTGGATCCTCAACTATGTCGATCTTTGCCAAAACCGAATGATCTCGGATTTCCTTAGATAAGATCGTATGAAGATTGATCTTATCTTCTCTTTTATCTTCTTAAGCAACCGCCTACAGTTGTAAATCTTTGTAGAAGATTGCTCGCAGAAGATATGGTTGATGATGTCCAAAACAGTAAAAGCAGAAAGTGGGCCCAGAGAGACCCCCACAAGCAATTTAGGGACCCACGTCCATGTCCTCCGATTATTTAAAACAAAACTCTCGCCCTCGCGAGGTCTCTCAACAAATCCGGGACGAGGTCTCGACCTCGTCGCCGACTCTACTAACCCACCCGCCCACTCGAACCAATCACAAGCGACCTCACTCCCGAACCAATCACCAGCGACCTCACTCCCAAACCAATCACAAGTGACCTCATTCTCGGACCAATCAAAAACCCTTATTTCGGGCATCCCACATCGAACATTGGCCTAAATTCGGCCCCCCGATTCTCTATAAATAGAGGGGAACCTCGTAGGAAGAAGGGGTCGAAAAACCACTTGAACTCAAGAACTCTCTTGCTTGTTAAAGATCGACGTGATAGGAACATCGTCAAAAGACCTCGCTACAGACAGGAGAAACCCACAAAAAGACCCCTAAGTCGTGCAGGGACCTCGCTCACACCAAAAATCTCACTACAGAAACTCACAAAACTCTCTACATCACACCCTCAAATCTACCTCGCCCTAGGATCGACCTCGCAACATTTAGGTGCGATCTCAGAACCTTGTAAGAGATCTAGGTGTGATTCTCAAAGTTGTACATCAATCTCGTAGGTTTGTAACCTCGCTACCACGGAAAAATCATGAATAAAGGAGCAAGTGTTTGCACTCAAATATAATCATCTTGTTTCTTGTCTCGTGGCGTAGCCGTTATTTCGGGTTTCATCACTGGCGCCGTCTGTGGGAACCTCTTCATCCTAAGCAGCTTCCCATTTTAGTGCAAACCTTGATTCCTTAAAATCCCCTCAAAATGGCTTGCACAAACAACTTCTTCCCTCAACATCTCGACAATATGGCTGAGACCCCTCCATGGACGACGGCAGGTCCGTCAGGATACCCTTTTGTGGTCCCGCCAGGCTGGACGTACAACGTTCCACAAAACCCATACCCGTTCCAGGGGTATGAGTAGGGTGGCGCTCCTTTCAACCAGTATCCCTACCCGGGGTACGGGCAGTACCAACAGGGCCAAGCTCCCCCATATGTCCCGATCCCCTCCCGGGGGCAACCTCACTCCGAATACGTGCCCGCGTATGTCCCGGGCTATATGCCGGGACAGGAGGCGCCCACGAACGGATCTACCACGGAGAGACCCTCCCGAGATCCGATGCAGATCTCGCGATCCCGTTCGCGACGTGCAGAGAGGCGTGACATGGAGTTGTCGGAAACAGCGGCAAGCGCGCCACGCACTCTGGCAAGGTCAAAGTCGAAGTCTGCTCGCCCATCCGTCGAGAGTGGATACAAGAATCCCTTCGTGTCCGAGATCCAAGAGGCACACATGCCCAAAGGTTTCCATTGGCCACAAATGGGAGTCTACGACGGCACGGCCGACCCCGAGGACCACATAAAACACTACTCCGTCCAGATGAACGTCAACTCTTACAATGACGCCATTTTCTGTCGAATCTTTCCGACCACTCTGGACAAGGCGGCAATGACGTGGTTCACCAGCCTTAAGGTCGAGTCGATAGCCTCGTTTTCCCAGCTATGCGAGTCCTTCGTTGGCCACTTCAACGGCTCAAGAAAGCGCAAGAAGAACATGCGCGATCTCCGTGGCATTGAGCAGGGAGAAAACGAGAAGCTGGGTACCTTTTTTACAAGGTTCACCACCGCGGTCGCTGAGATCGCGCAAATCGACGAGGCGTCGGTACGAGACATCCTCATGGGCAACCTTCGCCAGGGGGATTTTAAATGTCGCATTTTTCTCAAAAATCCGACCACATATGAGAGCCTGTGTGCTCGGATCACGGCGCAGGTCTACGCCGAGGACGCTGCCAGCCAGAGCTCGCGACCGAGGACCGACAAGGAAATCGTGACAGAGGCTAAGGGAAAAGCTAAAGTGGCTGCACCGGCCGTGAGGGACGTGTACATGACACAAACTCACGACCGGCGTGCCGATTACAAAAGCAACAACAACAACAAAGGCAACAACAGTAACAGAGGCAACAACGTTAATAGAAACAACAACCGCTACGACAACCGTGGCGGTGGGGGTTGGAGCTGCTTCGGCGGGAAGCCACAAGGTTACAAAGGCAAAGGTGGCCCCACCTACAACCCAAACGAGAAAAAACACGCCAACCCCGCATCGGGGGCCAACCTCGTGCAGCAGGAACCAGCCCGGTCCCGACCAAGCAACGCAGAGCAGCAAGCTCCGCCGAGGCAGTCGCGCTCCGGACAAGCCGCGGCGCCCGATGGGTACATCAACACCATCTCGGGTGGACCCTCGCTGGCGGGTTCGAGCCAGGCGGAAAGAAAAAGATACGCGAGGGCAAGTCACCATGAGCCCTCGGTATACAGCGTGACACAAACCTCACGGTCCCACGTGGGTATGGCCTTCACGACCGAGGACGCCGAAGGACTCCATATGCACCACTCCGACCCCCTGGTGATACACGCTCAACTAGGCTCGAAGATAGTGAAGCGAATACTGGTGGACACGGGTTCCTCTGTGGACATCATGTATTTTGGCGCTTTCGAGCAGCTAGGGATCTCCGCGACATCCTTGAGGCCCTACGCTGGGAAGCTCACCTCCTTCTCGGGAAACGAGGTCGATGTCACCGGTCTCATAGACCTGTGGATGACCCTCGGTACTGCCCTGACAACGAGAACCGAGGTGATAGAGTTTACGGTGGTGCACCTGCTCTCGGTCTACAATGCAATCATCGGGAGAGTCTCCTTGATGAAATTCAAGGCGGTGGTCTCTATCTACCACCTTAAAATGAAGTTCCCCACCAGCGGAGGTGTCGGAGAGGTGAAGGGCAACCAAGAAGAGGGCCGCGTCTGCTACATGACCTCGGCTAAACAAAAATGCTCTGTGTTCATGGTAGAGACTTCAGGCGAAGCAGACCTCGAGGTCCGGGATTTCACAATACCCACTCTCGAGATAGAAAGAAGGGTGATTACCCCCTTCGAAAACAAATCAGAGAAGATGTACCTCGGGGGTTGCCTCATTGGGGATGCAGCAGCGTCACTAGAGACCCTGGTTGCTGGGTCCCGCGACGTGTTCGCCTGGACTGCAAAAGATCTCCAAGGTGTGCCTCGGACCCTGGCCCAGCACTCCCTGAACATCGACGTCGCTTCGCCCTGTGGTGCAGCGTCGAAGAAAAATGAACGAAGAAAGGGCCACCGCCGCAAATGAATAGGTGGCCAACCTGCTAGCCGCAGATTTCATACGCGAAGTCCAGTATCCG
The DNA here is from genome assembly GCA_964016875.1 of Fallopia convolvulus. Classification (NCBI taxonomy): domain Eukaryota; kingdom Viridiplantae; phylum Streptophyta; class Magnoliopsida; order Caryophyllales; family Polygonaceae; genus Fallopia; species Fallopia convolvulus. The sequence goes on from OZ024730.1 coordinate 12,289,860, forward strand.
AAGTGGTTGTCCAATGTCGTATTAATCAAAAAGGCCAGCGGCAAGTGGCGGATGTGTGTAGACTTCAATGACCTCAACAAGGCATGCCCCAAAGACAGCTACCCCCTGCCCTCGATCGATGCACTTGTAGATTCGACTGCGGGGCACGAGGTCCTGAGTTTCCTCGACGCCTACTTGGGGTACAACCAGATCTCGATGAATCCTCGTGACGAGGAGGAGACGTCCTTTATCACCCAGCGGGGGACATACTGTTACAAGGTCATGCCGTTTGGCCTCAAGAACGCCGGGGCCATATTCCAACGCCTCATCGATCGGGTTTTCAAAGACCACCTGGACAGGAACGTATCCGCCTACGTTGACGACATCGTGGTACGGAGCAAGGGCCCTGAGGAGCACCTGGCTGACCTCGCCGAGGTTTTCACCACCATCGGACACCACCAGCTCAGCCTGAACCCCGAGAAGTGCGTTTTTGGCGTGTCCTCGGGGAAGTTTTTGGGATTCATGATCAGCGAACGCGGGATCGACGTCAACCCCGCCAAAATAGAATCTATCCTCGCAATGAGGTCTCCCCGATCTCGTACCGAGGTACAAAGACTCAACGGCGCTGTAAATTACTTGGGGAGGTTTTGCTCCCGCCTAGCAGACAAGTCCCTCCCATTCTTTGCCGCCCTCAAAAAGAATGACAAGTTCGTTTGGAACGAGAGACTCGAGACTGCTTTCTCCGAGTTAAAGATCTTCCTCACCAAGCTCCCCACCTTGTCACCTCCACATGCGGGCGAAGACTTGCAACTATATGTGGCAGTGAGTCCCGAGACCGTCAGCGCGGTGCTCACAAGAGAAGCCATGCACCCGATATACTTTGTGAGTCGCGTGCTCCAGCCTGCGGAGCAGAGATACTCCCCGGCAGAAAAGATGGCGTTGGCTGTAGTGACCGCCGCAAGGCGCCTACGCCCATACTTCCACGCACATCCCATCCAGGTTCTCTCAGACCTCTCTCCGGACGTATGACCAAGTGGGCCGTCGAGCTCTCCGAGTTCGACATCAATTATCTTCCGAGAACCGCGATGAAGGGACAAGCCCTCGCCGACTTCATGGTGGAGGTCACCTTCCCCGAGACAGACACAAGCTCGGACGAATGGAAAGTGTTCGTTGATGGCTCACGATGTGACGCCGGTGGCAGGGCCGGGGTGTTCCTCGTTGGCCCCTCAATCGAGACGAAGTATGCTCTCAACTTCGCCTTTGATGCCACCAACAACGACGCCGAGTATGAGGCCATGATCGCCGGGATCGAGATGGCGCTACTTAACGGAGCCCGCAAAATCAGGGTCTACACAGATTCCGAATTGGTGGCACGACAACTCAACGGCCAATACGACACCAGGACAGGTTTTCTGCCCGCCTACCGAGCAAAAGTCAAGGCCTTGGTCTCATGCCTAGAGACCTTCGCGGTGGAGTCAATCCCGCGGACCTCAAACACAAAAGCAGATGCCCTCGCCAGGTTAGGCTCCGCGCTTCCCTTGGATGTGGAGAACCGCGTGATGGTGGAGAGAAAGCTCTCACGAAGCGTCGATAGCGAGGTCATGTCCATAAGGATCGAGGACTGGAGGTTCCCAGTAACGAGGTATATACAAAGCGGCATCCTCCCAGAGGACCCCGCGCTGGCCAGGAAACTAAAAATGCAAGCTGCCCGCCACTGCGTCGTCGGCGACCAGCTTTATCGTCGGGGCTACGCTGAACACAACCTGTTGTGCATACCGCCCGAGACCACAAACCACGTCCTCTACGAGGCCCACGAGGGAGTTTGTGGAGGGCACCCGGGCTCGAGGTCTTTGGCACACAAAATCGTCCATTTGGGATACTTCTGGCCCACTCTCCGACAAGATGCAAAGGCTTACGTCCAAAGATGCGTCGGATGCCAAAAACACGGGAACGTCCAGCACACCCCGACGACTCCCCTCCGCAGCATTCACGCGCCATGCCCATTCGCGATGTGGGGAATGGACATTTTAGGCCCTTTCCCTAAAGTTGTTGGCCAAGTGCAATACATTTTGGTCATCGTAGACTACTTCACGAAGTGGATCCAAGCACAGGCACTCGCAAAAATCACCGGGGCAAAGGTCTGCGAATTCCTATGGAAGAACCTCGTCTGCCGTTTCGGTGTCCCCATGACAATCATGACAGACCATGGCCCCCAATTCGATTGCGAAGAGACTCGGACTTTCTGCTCAGAACTGGGCATCGACCTTAAATTTTCCTCCGTGGCTCATCACCAGTCCAATGGCCAGGTAGAAAACGTTAATGCCCGCATCCTGACAGACCTCAAAAAGCGCCTAGGAATGGCACAAGGCCGCTGGGCCGAATTACTCCCACTCGTCCTCTGGACGTATCGCACGACCTCGCGCCGCGCAACGGGCGAGACCCCCTTCGCTCTTACCTACGGAGCGGAAGCCCTCGTTCCCGTAGAAACCCTGATTCCATCGGCAAGGGTGTACAACTTCGACGAAAAAGAAAACGAGGCCAACCTCAAGGTCGAACTGCAGTTCCGAGATGAAATCCGCGAGGTGGCGGACCTGCGCTCTAGAGAATACAAGCGACGTGTCGCCGTGTATCACGACAAGAAGGTCAGACCTCGCATCTTGGCCACGGGAAACCTCGTGCTAAGACGCACCGAAGGGGGCAAATTGGACCCTAACTGGGAAGGACCCTACATCCTCGGAGAAGAAGTCGCGCTCGGGGCTTTCAAACTCAGGGACGACGAGGGGCGCACACTGAGCAAAACGTGGAACGTCGCGCGACTCAAAAAATATTACATGTAAAAACTCGAAACCTCGTTGTTCCTCACAGTTGGTAAATAAAGGAGTGCAGGCTTTTCTATAAACGCTCCCTCCCTGAAAAGGTCCACCCCTCACTTCCCGCCTGGGGTTGGAGAATCTCGCTGAGAAGGTCCACCCCTCGCTTCCCGCTTGGGGTTGGAGAATCTCGTTGAAAAGGTCCACCCCTCGCTTCCCGCTTGGGGTTGGAGAATCTCGTTGAAAAGGTCCACCCCTCGCTTCCCGCTTGGGGTTGGAGAATCTCATTGAAAAGGTCCACCCCTCGCTTCCCGCTTGGGGTTGGAGAATCTCGTTGAAAAGGTCCACCCCTCGCTTCCCGCTTGGGGTTGGAGAATATCGCTGAGAAGGTCCACCCCTCGCTTCCCGCTTGGGGTTGGAGAATCTCGTTGAAAAAAGGTCCACCCCTCGCTTCCCGCTTGGGGTTGGAGAATCTCGTTGAAAAGGTCCACCCCTCGCTTCCCGCTTGGGGTTGGAGAATATCGCTGAGAAGGTCCACCCCTCGCTTCCCGCTTGGGGTTGGAGAATCTCGTTGAAAAGTTCCACCCCTCGCTTCCCGCTTGGGGTTGGAGAATCTCGTTGAAAGAAGTTCCACCCCTCGCTTCCCGCTTGGGGTTGGAGAATCTCGTTGAAAAGGTCCACCCCTCGCTTCCCGCTTGGGGTTGGAGAATCTCGTTGAAAAGGTCCACCCCTCGCTTCACGCTTGGGGTTGGAGAATCTCGTTGAAAAGGTCCACCCCTCGCTTCCCGCTTGGGGTTGGAGAATATCGCTGAGAAGGTCCACCCCTCGCTTCCCGCTTGGGGTTGGAGAATCTCGTTGAAAAGTTCCACCCCTCGCTTCCCGCTTGGGGTTGGAGAATCTCGTTGAAAGAAGTTCCACCCCTCGCTTCCCGCTTGGGGTTGGAGAATCTCGTTGAAAAGGTCCACCCCTCGCTTCCCGCTTGGGGTCGGAGAATCTCGTTGAAAAGGTCCACCCCTCGCTTCACGCTTGGGGTTGGAGAATCTCGTTGAAAAGGTCCACCCCTCGCTTCCCGCTTGGGATTGGAGAATATCGCTGAGAAGGTCCACCCCTCGCATCCCGCTTGGGGTTGGAGAATCTCGTTGAAAAGTTCCACCCCTCGCTTCCCGCTTGGGGTTGGAGAATCTCGTTGAAAGAAGTTCCACCCCTCGCTTCCCGCTTGGGGTTGGAGAATCTCGTTGAAAAGGTCCACCCCTCGCTTCACGCTTGGGGTCGGAGAATCTCGTTGAAAAGTTCCACCCCTCGCTTCCCGCTTGGGGTTGGAGAATCTCGTTGAGAAGTTCCACCCCTCGCTTCACGCTTGGGGTTGGAGAATCTCGTTGAAAGAAGTTCCACCCCTTGCTTCCCGCTTGGGGTTGGAGAATCTCGTTGAAAAGGTCCACCCCTCGCTTCACGCTTGGGGTTGGAGAATCTCGTTGAAAAAGTTCCACCCCTCGATTCCCGCTTGGGGTTGGAGAATCTCGTCGAGAAGTTCCACCCCTCGCTTCCCGCTTGGGGTTGGAGAATCTCGTTGAAAAGTTCACATCCCGCTCCCCTCTTGGGGTTGGAGAATATCGCTTGAAAGAAATTCCACCCCTCGCTTCCCGCTTGGGATACGAACGAGGTTCGTGGACCCCCTAAGATGCCAGGATTCGCGGACGGCTATTTTTAGGTTGGAACGAACGTCCAGAACAACGAGGTCCGAACAGAGGCTCACGACCTCGTTGCAAGACTACAACGTCCGGTGTGGTCCAAGCCCCACAAAAGATGTGACACTCGAACCATGGGGTTGGACGGTACGCAAGAAAATCAAACAAACAAACGAACAAGCATAGGAAAAGAAACACAAGACATAAAGAAGAGGATGTTTTGATTACAGACCCCGTAGGGTCACCCAAACAAAAAAAAAGAAAGAGATGTTTTAATTACAGACCCCGTGGAGCCACCAAAAAAAGAAGAGGTCTTCATTTCTTCGAGTTTTCAGCCTCAAGACCGGTAAGATCAATGGTTCCGCCCTTGGAGGTTTCAGAAGGGGCAGCGGAGGCTTCAGCAGGGGCGGCGGAGGCAAGAGGCGCGGGCGCTTCGGTCACGGGCTGAGGTCCCGTGGAGGTCAACTCTGGTTTCTCTCCAGTAAGCTCCACCTCAGGGGGCGCGGTGCTGGACACGGTCCCGTCCTCATTGAGGAAGAACTCGCATTCCCCCTCGGGATCCTCCAACCCCAGCTCCCCCATGGTTTCATTATAGTTGGGGTTGAAAAAGACAATCTGGGGGTCGAGGTGCCCATACTTGGCCACCGCCTGTTTGACGCCCATGCGGACCGCCTGGTGGAACATTTTCCTCACACTCTCCACCAGTTCCGCCTTGTACTCCTCCGAGTCCACATACCTAGGACCCGCGTTAACAACCTCCTCGTTGAGCTCAACAATACGCCCCTCGAGGCGCCGGATCTCCTCCTCGGCCCTCAGAAACTCCGCTTCCTTCGCCTTGAAGAATTCATGTTCAGCGGAGAGCTTGCCCCGAAGTCCCTCAACCTCGCCCTGCATAACAGAGGCCTCTTCCTTCACCCTTTTCACCTCGTCCTTCGCCGCCTTTACCTCCTCCCTCGCCGCGGCCTCCGCGGCCTCGACCCGCTTCTGGGTCGCGGCCTCCGCGACCTTGGACCTTTCCGCGACCTCGGCCAGCTCTTTGGCTTGTCGCTCGCACACCTCGTTGCGGCTTCGAAGCGCCGCTTCCATCTTATCCATTCTCGAGTGGGCGAGGGCGATGCACTCCGATTGTAATTATCAAAAAAGGTGTGCTGCAAATTCACAGGAGGGTGAGAAAAGAAACAAGAAAGAGACAGGAATTAAACACACAAAAACGAAAAAGCTTACCATGGCCGAGTACCGAGCGGCCTCGTCGTTAAGCGCTGCCTCGGTGAGGTTGTTGGCCCACGCGACCTCCTCCTTGTAATCCCCCCTGGCCCACTCCAAAGGGGCCCCTCTGATAGGTCCAGGGCAGTGAAACCTGGCAGGATGGGGGCCTACGTCCCCGCGACTTCGCCCCTCAAAGTCAAAGGCAGGGATGAGTTTCAGATCCTGCGAGCCTCGTTGATGGTCGCCCGACCTAGATTTCTTCTTCTTCTCCACGGGGGAAGACCCCGCTTCCTTCCTTTTCCGCCCGGCCTTGTCGTCAGACGCCTGAGGTGGATGGGAGGGCACCTTCGCGGTGGCCCCTTTCGACGGAACCACCTCAGGCCTTTTTTCCCCTTGGGGCGGCCCCGCGATGTCCCACTGCGACGCCCTCGCGACGTTCCCCTTGGGCAGGACTCCCCCTATCGCGGCCGTCGGCGGAACAGGTCCCGGCTGCGTTGTGCCTGTCCTCACCTGCGAGCTCGGCTCGTTAATTGAAATCCCCTTGAGAACCCGGGGAGCAGGGGCTTTGGAACTAGAAGTCAAAGGTTGTTTCCCCTTCGACTTCGCGGTAAGAGCGTGCAGAAGATCCACTGTCAAGAAAGAAGGGGTAAAAAATAAAAAGCAGGTTAAAACGAGGTCAGAAACAAATATAACGAGGTTTATAAACTCGTAACCTTACGAGGAAAAAGAAAGCAATCAGAGAAATAATAATAATAAAATACCCTCTCCACCCTCGCGAGGAGGGAAACTGAGGCTCAGCCCGGCCCGCTCAAGCCGGTCCTGAGAAAGGTAACGCTCGTATGGCGCCTGGTACGCTGTGGCGTACCGAGCCTTGAGTGCCTGGAACTCAGCGACCTTGTACGGGCACACGCATCTCTCGTAGTTACCCGGTGCCACAGGGAAATTAAGGTATCTCCCGCTGAGGTCTCGGACCAAAAACCATTTAGGTTTCCACGTCCCGACGTTCGACTGGGTCGTGATGATTTTGACATTCGGCGTGCTGAGGTTAACCAGGGAACATCGAGGTTCTCTCCTCGCCAAGACTAACGCCGATAAATCGTTGAGGTTCGGCTCGTCCAGAAGCTCGCGGCTTCGAATTGTGTAGGCACACAACAACCGCCAGGCATTCGGGAACAACTGGGCAAGACAGACGCCCATGGCCCACAAGAAATCAACGATGTGCTGGGCCAAGGGCAGCCTACAGCCCGCTTGGAGACTAACGAGGTGCACGACCGCACACCCCTCATAGGACGCCAAGGGTCGCCCCTCCTCCTCTGGCAGTGTCAGCTCGACTCCCTCGGGCCAGGGGAAGTCCTTAGCTATGTCTGCGAGGTCGTCCAGCTTTAGATCGGTGGCCACCCCCTCGGACAGATAGGCCTCGGGAGTGCTCAAGCTCATTGGAATCCGTTCTTCGAGGACGACAGGAGTGCCGGACACGGCGTCGGTAATATAGGCCTCGGGGAAGCTCGATGGCACGTACGCAGCCGAGCTTGAGGCAATTGCCGCGTCCAACCTCGCCTCGACCTCGGCGGCGATCACATCAGGAGAAGAAGAGGAAGCCATTTCAACACCAGAATATATGCGCAGACGGGGAAAGAACGAATTGATTGAAACAGCGGAGTCGCTGGATGAGGGCTCGCTGAAGACCAACGAAGGAGAACTTGGGTTCTGAGAATCACTAGGCTCTACACTTCCTACAGATTCGGAGACCTCCTGATAGAAATTCTCTTGGAAATTAAAGACAAAGTCGGACGGTGGGTTCGCAGAGGCTCTCCTAGGCATGAAAAGACAACGTCCAGGCCGCGAAAAGCTAGCACCTGGAAAAGAAAAGGTCAGTAAGACACCAAAGGCAAGGCAACCAAAGAGAAAAACACGAGATCGTAACTTCGGAAAGGAAGAAGAACGAGATCATGACCCCGGGAAAGAAGGAAGAACGAGGTCAAGCCCGAGATCGCAGAACGAGATCATGACCCCAGGAAAGAAGGAAGAACGAGGTCAAGCCCGAGATCAAAACACAAGATCATGACCTCGAAAAGAAAAAAAAGCACGAGATCATAACATCGAAAAGGAAAAAGCACGAGATCATAACCTCGGGAGGAAATGGGCACGAGATCGCAACCTCGGGGAAAAAAACAACGCGAGGTCATAGAGGAAAAGGCCACGTGGCATCCTACGAGCTACTCTGACAGGATAGGACGGCAAAGAAGAATTTGAAGCGCCAAAAGAAAGGAAAGAGAAAGAAGGTCAACCAGCGGTGGAAGCCCAAACGTCCCGTCAATCAGACATCATGACGTTTGGGCTCCCGAGGGTTTTCGAAATTCGAAAAGTAGTGGGCGGAGAAGCGGAAGTTTAACCGCCACCCCAAAAACAACAATAAAACCAAAAAACCCAACAGTACCCTCACGGCGGCGACCGCCCTTCACCACCGTCTCACCACCGCAACACTAGCAAAATACACCAGGAAACGACAACACCCCCCCCCGAAGCGTAACACAAAAAAGAAAAGCAAAACGAAAAGAAAAGGGAGGAGAAGAAAAACCAAGAGGAAACAAGGGCACTACAGAGCAAGAACCACCCTCAACACCGTCGCGCCGCCAACAAAGAAGCACCCAGAAATCACCAACACCCACCCAGATGCAAAACGAAACAAGGAAAGAACAAAGAAAAATGACAAGGGCAAACGCCAAAAATCACACACAACCCTGCCACCGCCGCTTCGCCACCGTGACACCGGCACGAAACACCAGGCGACACACCGTCGCCTTTACAAAACACGGGGCAAAAAGAGAACAAAGGAAGAATCGAAGGCAAAAAATACCGAAAGACAGGAGGAAGAAGATCAAGAACTTACTTGTTTAAAGTCAGCAAACGAGAGGCGGTGGCGCAACTGGCAAATGGCGAAAAGCTCGTCGGAAACCGTCTGGAGAAACCGCTCAGAAGAAACCGAAGAGATGAAGATAGAGAAGGAGCAAAAATGTTGGAAAGAGAAGATGAGGGGGAGGCGTGTGAAATACGCCCTTATAAAGAGCAGATTTGGGCCTCCCCCACTCCCGAAAGGCTTTTTGAGCCTGTCTCACCTGGACGGCCCACTAAGCAAGGTATGGCGAAAAGGCCCAAGAATCTTCATCCGTGCAGAACAGGAAGAACACCTAAGTACAGAGCCTCATACCTCGCAAAGTGCCCTCCCAACCTCGAGAACTTCATAACCTCTAAAAGCGCCCCGCATCTCGCGGATCCAAGGAACTTATGCCCTGCGGCCCTCGGGGCAACCCCCAGGCCATGGGGTTGTGATGATGTCCAAAATAGTAAAAGCAGAAAGTGGGCCCAGAGGGACCCCCACAAGCAATTTAGGGACCCACGTCCATGTCCTCCGATTATTTAAAACAAAACTCTCGCCCTCGTGAGGTCTCTCAACAAATCCGGGACGAGGTCTCGACCTCGTCGCGGACTCTACTAACCCACCCGCCCACTCGAACCAATCACAAGCGACCTCACTCCCGAACCAATAACCAGCGACCTCACTCCCAAACCAATCACAAGTGACCTCATTCTCGGACCAATCAAAAACCCTTATTTGGGGCATCCCACATCGAACATTGGCCTAAATTCGGCCCCCCGATTCTCTATAAATAGAGGGGAACCTCGTAGGAAGAAGGGGTCGAAAAACCACTTGAACTCAAGAACTCTCTTGCTTGTTAAAGATCGACGTGATAGAAACATCGTCAAAAGACCTCGCTACAGACAGGAGAAACCCACAAAAAGACCCCAAAGTCGTGCAGGGACCTCGCTCACACCAAAAATCTCACTACAGAAACTCACAAAACTCTCTACATCACACCCTCAAATCTACCTCGCCCTAGGATCGACCTCGCAACATTTAGGTGCGATCTCAGAACCTTGTAGGAGATCTAGGTGTGATTCTCAAAGTTGTACATCAATCTCGTAGGTTTGTAACCTCGCTACCACGGAAAAATCATGAATAAAGGAGCAAGTGTTTGCACTCAAATATAATAATCTTGTCTCTTGTCTCGTGGCGTAGCCGTTATTTCGGGTTTCATCAATGGTAACTTGCCATTTATAGAAAGTCGCGTTCCTTCCGAGACGCGCTTCCTAAATCTGTCACTCGTTCCCTCCATCGTTCCTCACAATGTTCCGTCACTCATGACCATGTACCTGTTTTCCTAAAACACTTACATGTAGAAGCAAGTTAAATCAACTAAGTTTGTTATCGTCAAAACTAAGAGAAACTATGAAACAACCATTGTTCCAACATGACACGTCCCTAGTTACCTACCAGACGGGCCAAAAATCAACATTACTCTTTAAGATTGAACCATTACTCTTTGTATTTCCTCTAGTTTATATCAAAACTTCAAAAAAAATCATCTTAAATTAAATAGTTAAGACGTATACATGCATACACGTGATCGTTAAGCTGTAAACCCAACTCATCGAAGCAAATATGGCCATACGGCTAGCAAAGCATAACGTCTCTTCATAATTCAAAGGGTCACACTGATTTTAAAGGTACGTTGCCGTATAATATATCGTTTTTTAATTCTCATATATTGTAATTTTTTATGACTAACTTTTCTGTTTAATTGATGCTAAAAGTTGTGAGTTACGTACCGATGCAAGTAATGCATTGCACGATAGTAACTAATCATTGCAACTAAAATAACATAAAGCTAGGCAGACAGCTAATTGGTTTATTAGGTTTGTATCTTTTCGGCAGCAAGTGAACTATAGATACATAATTTTATATACTGTATTTGAGAAGGGAAAAAAAGTTAATTAATTAATGAGCTATTCGATCAACAAGATATACATGTGAGTAACTTGGGGTCGATCGAGGCTCGAACCTGTTGGATATTAAACTTAATTGGTTTAGCTTGTTAGTTGAGTATGTTACTTAATAAAGATAAACACATGCTGTGCACATGCTAGTTGGTTGATCAAGACGGGTATAAAAGCCGGGTTGTGGCTTCCCGCTCAGTAGACTGAACATTGTATTTTCCCAAAATTCTGTCTCAATGAAACTCGCTCTTCTCTCTCAATTTTCTTTGCTCGAATATTCTCTCATGGTGTCAGAGCATTAGGTTACTTCAATCGGTTGAATCGAGCTTGTTTTTGGAGAAATTCATCTTTTGAGGAGTTGAAATATATGACGAATCCTCAGACGAATGTTTTGAGATCGAGAGAGGAAGAGGAAGCAGCTGGCAAAGGAGCCATGGCGGATCATGCGAATCCATTTTACCTTCATCCATCGGACAGTCCAGACATGCATCTGATTTTGAAAACTTTTGATGGACCCGATTTGGAACTTGGAAGAAATCGATGCTTATTGCGTTATCTACTAAAAACAAAATTGGTCTGGTTTATGGAACCCTAGCTAGACCTAAATTAGGATCGAGTGAGTATAGAACATGGGAGAGGTGCAACCGGCCATATGGTTTTGAGTTAGATTTTTAATGTTGTAAGCAAGGAGATAGTTGAGAGCATCATCTATTCTGATTCAGCTTTTGATGTCTGGAATGATTTGTGTACACGGTATGGACAGTCGAATCTCACACGGAACTTCTCGATTCAGAAGGAGTTGTGCACAATATCTCATGGGAATGAAAGTATTTCGAGCTATTATACCAGGATCAAGAGGCTATGAGAAGAATTAAACATCCTAAGAGGTGTGCATAGTTGCACATGTGGTTCAGGTCTTTCTTGGACGAATTTTGAGAAAGATCATAGATTAATTCAGTAGCTAATTGGATTGAATGACATCTATTCATCTATAAGATGACAGATTTTGATGATGAATCCTATTCCTTTGGTCCCTCAGGTTTTGTCTATACTTTTACGTGAGGAAAAACAGAGAGAATTTAAGTCTCCTTCGCATTTTGGTTCAGATGCAACAGCAATGAGCTTGCAAAGAGAGAGAATGGGAAATTCTAGCAAGCAGGACGAGATAAATGCTAGAAAAGCATCTTTGGTGCGCACGAATTGCAAGAAAAATGGATATATTGTTGAATCATGTTGGCAAGTAGGAACAGTTCCTACAAACAAGCCTCCACTGGTGTGTACTCACTGTAAGAAGACAAGACATGTTGTGGAATTTTGTTGCAAAATCATAGGCTGTCCCAAGGATAAAGAGAAAGGGAATAGCAATGGAAAAGAAAAGAAAGTGGCAGCTCAGTAGCCAAAGTCTAAGTTGAGAGAGTTCCTCCTTGTTTGGCACGACGTCATCTCTCCTCTCCAACCCCTTTCCCTCTCGTCGGTCCTCCCTTGGATCTAAAAATCCTTATCTCTAATCCTTGCCCCACCCTCGTTAACACGAGTATTAAAGGCCTGCGAGTCCATAACGTTGATCTCGTACTTATCCGTTTGCTACCCATCGGAGAAGATCCGGGCATTTCGAGCCTAAATTGGCCCCAAGCGACCCGAACCCAAGTAGTGTCGCATCAAAAGCATATTTAGTTGGAGACAATCCCGCGTTTAAAAAACTCAACGTGATCAAATGCTTGGAAAGACCGCGCTATTTACGAGAGGGAGTTGCAAATAGGTTCAAAATTTTCTTTAAGAGGAAAAATTCTTAGTGTAAAATCTATAACCAAGTATAATTAGAAAAGAGAGTTGAGGGGCATGTATAATCTTTAAACTTGTGTACTATATGGGGTGTGTGCAACCTTAAGGTGTGTGTTATAAGAATAATGTGATGTCTTTCAACAAAGGTATTTCATAGTTTTAGTGAAAGTAATGTGTTGACAAATAAGATTGTACGACTTAGCCGGACACTTCTACTCGATCAATTCCATTTACACCCATCCTAAACTTAAGTTCCTGATATATAAATATAGAATTACGATCACATGCGTATTAACACTACAGTGTTTTATGCGGGCAATTGTGAGCCGTCAGATCGTTGTGTTTTAATGGTCAGGATGTTTACACGCGTTTAAGTGAATTTTTATAAGTGGATGACACGGAAGGTTATTTTCGTCTTTTAGCTATTCTATTATCTTCTTCCTCATGTTTACTATTCAACCATCTTCCAGCTTCGTACATGTGTAGATGTCGTTCAACGCTTTTCGATCGAAATCCTTCTCCTCTTTTAATTTTCTCCTCTCTTCTTCTATTCTGGATCTATTTTGTTGTTGATTTGTCCCCAATTTTTGTTATCTCTTCATGAATTTTGTTATAGATTGCTTTTAAATGGTTTATATCAAATTTAGGGAATTTTCAAAAGTTGTGAGCTTTTGCTCTTCAAATTACATGTATTTGTGTTCCTTGCACCGATTTTTGTTGAATTTACCCAAATGTATGAAGATTTGTGTATTTTTTGCATTTGCGATATGAACTTTTGGATTGAAAAAAAAGGCTAATGGCCATGCAATTTTCTTCATTGTCCACCATGTGTTCGATAAAATGCCTAAATGGTAAACTTTAGAATTTTGGGCTCTTTTTACCTTTTAAAATTTTCTCTATTTTTATTGCTTCTTCTTTGATAAAATGTCATGAACCATATTGACATTCCATGTTTTTAAGTTGGAATTAAAGTCATGACACTAACTACTACGAGCAAAAAGTTCATGAACCATAAGAGCACTTATTATGAACCCTAACATTCAAATATATGAACCCACGAAATATGATTTATGAACTAGAATATATAACACAAATAACAAGTATTGTGTGAATTAAATTTCATGAACCTTTATGACAATTGTTATGAACCTAATCGCATAAGGACATGAACCCACAAAATATCATTTATGAAATACAATACATGACATATTTTATGAATTAAAATTTGTGAACCTTATTGACAATTTTTTGAACCTAACCATATAATGACATGAACCAATAGAATATTATTTATGAACTATATTATCCATGACATAAAATAACAACTATTACAATTTAAATTTCATGAATCTTAAAAAATATGAACTAAGTAAGATGAAATATTGTTAACTTGTACTTATAAATATACGAACCAAAAGAATAAATGTCATGAACCAAAAGTTATGAACAAAAATAACAACGAGTATACTTTAAAGACATGAATTACAAGATAAATTATTATGAACTTGAGATTACAAAATCATGAACCACAAGAAGAACTATAATGAACCAACTGTATGAATTATTAGCCTATGTGGGATTTGAACCCACATCTATGTGCACAAGCACATTGCTCTACCATTTGAGCTAATAGGCTACCAAATGACATGAACTATAAGATAAACTATTAAGAATTAAAAGTCATGAACCATATGAATTATAATGAACCTAGCTTACAAAAACATGAACTGAAAGAACAAGTACTATGAACCAATAATCACAAAAGAAAATAATAACTAGCATGAACTAAACGACATGAACCATAAGATGAACTTTGATGAACATAAGGTTATTCAAATATGAACCAAAAGAATAAATGTTATGAACAAAAAAGCATGGTACAAAATTTATGAACCATAAGAAGAAATACTATGAACCATACCTTAAAAAGTCATGAACTAATAGAGCAATCGATATGAACAAAAAGACATGAGCGTATCAAGAATTAGCCTATGTGGGATTTGAACTCACATCTATGTACACATGCACAATGCTCTACCATTTGAGCTAATAGGCTACCAAAAACATAATTTCTCAAGTGTCAAATGCACATTTCTTATTTGTCACTAATATAACAAGATCTATAGAAACTTACATTGAGATTTCTCCTAAGAGGACTTAGTAGACAACTTCAACAATGAACTAACAATCTTCTTTTCACCAACCAATACATGTGAAAATCATTGAGATTTCTACTTACTAAGAACAAAGGGCTAAAAATTGGGAATTTGGGGCTAACTGATTTTAGTAAAAAAAATTAGACGATTGAGTTGTTTCTTTGCAACTTAGAATTTTAAACTAGAAAATTAAACAAACTTGCTATCATAAACATGGAGCACTTGTAGATTGCAAGCAAATTTCTACTTGAACTCCCAAAAACAAACCCTAGAAAATTAAAATCCAACTCATGCATACCTTTCTTTGTTTCCTTCTTCATGCTTTTGATGAACCGAAATCGACACTTTGGATTGAGCTAGAGTGCAAGAGATCTCTCAAGTTGATGGTAGATTTCCCCCACAATTGTGTTTAGTTGCTTGAGGCGATCGTGCTTTGCGGCGTTTGTTCAGAGAATGAAGCTTGAAGATGATGTGAGATGGGATTTTTAGGTAAAGGGTATTTTTGTCTTGGCAACACAAATTTTATCATTATTACGCTCCGTGCCATTAAAACTAACGCGTGTCTCTCATATGTATTTTTTGTTAAATTATTTTTGTTTTAATCAGGACCGTTCATACATGTAATCTAACGGTCTAAAAATGCCCGCATTTTTTACCCTATCAATAAGTGCCACCTGAGCGTGACTCTATAAATATATATATATATACATAATGATGTCCTAATACAACCTCTACCTTATATGGAATCATAGGTGAAGTTCTCCTAATTCTTATCCTATACAAAAGTTTATGAGGAAAGGAACTAGGTTGGGTGACGCCTAACATCCGCAAATAACTCCTAAAGACATCAAGGACAAAATTAAGGTGTTAGTGCCTATAAGTTCGACCTTTCTCACGGTAAGTATCGTTTACATTTGACTTTTAACGTTATGGACATGTCTCTTTTCATGCCTCAACATGACTCGGACGATGAATCAAGGACAATTCGTGGACAAGGGGATGAGAATGATGCCAAACATCCTCCAATGACCTATAAAGATGTCGAGGACAAAATGAAAGTGTCATTTGATAGACCAATCATATGAACATTATCCAAGAAGATTCAATATGAGACTCATGCTCTTCTAGCTCGTTTAGGAGTTACGACGGACCAAGACTTGCACCCACATGGGTAAACATGCTAAGTCATCGAGTTCCAGCCAATCCAAGCTTGAGTCGTGTGGGGCAAAAGAAGCTTCAAGCCTAAGTTGTGCGTCGACCTTAGTTTCAGTAAAGGGTGCGTGCGCCCTAAGGTTCATGATCATGCAAAACTTCCCAAGTAGCCCTTTGGATCGTATGTTGATGCATCTGTTGTTAGGTTGTGTGCTAGGGTGCACAATCATATGACTCTTCTTAATTTATGTTGGAGGTTGTGCTCTTAGCGTCGGGTCTCAGTTTGGTTCGTGCTTTGCCTCCTTCTTATGTTAACCTAGTTTAATTTTGAGTTTTCCTCGATAAATACAAGGCCTTTATTCTTATATTAGATTTAATTTAATTGAGAGTACTTTGGCTAAGGCGCTCTCGATTTAATTGATGTTCGTTCTTCGCAATTAAAATCAAGTTTTCGTGTAAATTCCATTATATTATTTAATGAAAACATATGTGGAATTATTTTAGTAGATTTATAATTGTTGGATAAATGGGTATTTCCCAAAAGTGGCAATTCTTACCTAATAAAAAGAAATAAGAGAACTTTAGTTATTTTATTTATTCAAAGTTATGTAATAAATAAAATAAGGAAGTAATTTTTATTAATTTAACTTAACACATAATATATGGTTATATTAATGTGATAAGGTTTATTTTATAAGTTTACAAGATTGGGGATCAAATGTGTAATTTTTGAGTTTTACTTGACACTTGGTTGGACATGTTTGTCACAAAGTTAAAGTTAAACTGTCATTTTGTGAATAATACAAATTGGGTCTCGACTCCCAACTATTTCCCTACTTTGTTATCATTATCACATAATCTTCAATGCCTAAATTCAGCATTATTAGGGGGTTAATAGAGCAAAATAACTTCATGGAGCTGAAGAGCTTGATGTTTGTAACATTTCCATACCAATTACTTATAAATAGGGCCCGCTTTTGTCCTAGTTTCTCACATGAATCACGATTTCTCACATGAATCACAACACCTCCATTGTTGGACCTTCGAGATTTCATATGACAATGAAAATTCTTCTATTTGCATTCCACAAACATCCATTATAAGACTAAATCCATAATCCCCACTTCTTACCTATCAAAAACCAGTATTTTTACGTCAAATTTTATTCCCTAACCATCCTAAAAATTCGATCGAGGTAATTGAATGTGATGGAATTAATCATGTCATGCCACCAGCTTATATAGCTTATACAGCTTAAGTCGATTATAATGAACTTTTAGTTACAAGTTGTTAAGTTTCATTACGTTTACTTGTAGAAGGAGAAAAGAAGGCACTAGTATAAATACTAGTTGCATCACATGTAATAGAGCAATCTGGATATTTTCTCTCACTGAAATAATCATTCTGTTTCAGTTTAAGCAATTGTTACATTCATCTTCCATTTTCAAGTCCAGATTCATTTTACTCTCTTGATCATGATTCGATCAATTCTTCACATTCTGACATGGTATCAGAGCATGAATCGCGCTTCTCTCACGTTTCCGCATCTCTTTTGATCTCAATTCTCACTCAAATTCATTTGTTCAACTGAATCTCTTACGGTCACAGCTCCCTTGACCTAATTTTTTCATTTTCAATTTCCGATTCAGCTCTGATTCTCTTTAGCAAGCTTTATCAATGACGAAAGCAGTTGATAGTGATGAGTATGTCTTCACGAAGATCACGGATACGAGCGATCCGTTGTACGTACATCCTTCTGATCAACCAGGACAGTCACTGGTTTACAGGTTTTTGACGGCAAACTATACAATAAATGGCGTCGATCGGTACGTTTCTCTTTGTCTGCCAGAACAAACTATGTTTCATTGACGGATCTTATCCTAAACCGAAGCCTGATTCTAAGTTTGTGAACAATTGGCAATGGTGCAATGATCTAGTTTTGTCTTGGATTTTCAATAGTTTGAGCAAAGAGATTCGTAGTAGCGTCATTTATTGTGATCTTGCTCTACAAGTCTGGAATGAACTAGAATCCAGATTTCTTCAATCTAGTGGTACTCAGTTGTATTCAGTTCAGAAGGAATTAAGTGCAATCTCGCAGGGAAACAGCACTATCACTACTTACTATACTCGAATTAAAGTGCTATGGGACGAGTTAACAAGTCTTAAGAAACGACCTAGCTGTGTACAATGTGGAGCTATACAGAATGTTTGCAAAGAGGATGATGAGGAACGTCTAGTCCAGTTTCTCATGGGACTAGATGAGAGTTATTCAAATGTTCGAGGTGCTATTCTTATGATGACACCTCTTCCAACAATAGCACAAGCTTATCCACTTCTCTTGCAAGAGGAGAAACACATAGAAGTGAGTCACAAATCTAAGATCGTGACAGAGGCAGCTTCTATGACTGCTCAATCTGATAAAATCACTATGACTAAAGCTGAGTTTGCATCTTTATTTGCTGGCAAAGGAGCTAATTCTAAGAGCAAGATAGATGTGCAAAATCAAAATCCTAATCAGGATAATTCTCAAAAAAATTGCACACATTGCAACAAGACAAGTCATACAATGGATAAGTGCTATCGTCTCATTGGTTTTCCACCTAATTTCAAGTTCACTAAAAAGAAAGATAAGGTGGTAGCCCAAGCAGGTGTTGATGTTTCAGAAAATAATCCAAGTACTTCGACAACAGATGCAAATCTAAACATGTCTCAGCTACAACAGCTTCTTGCTATGTTGAAACAAGGCAATGCACAAGGTTTCAGTGGTTCAGCACAAAAGATCACCTCTGATATGGAGACATCACTAGCTGGTATGATATCTAAACCGCTTTATATTGTTGGCACTTGGATCATTGACAATGGCGCAAGCAATCATATGTGCAAAGATTTGTCTTTATTTACTAGCTACAATGAAGTTTCCAAGCCATATTCTGTGATTCTTCCTAATGGACAAAGGATGACAATTAACATTGAAGGGGATATTGATCTATTCTCTAATCTAAAACTCACTGGAGTATTATACATGCCTGCATTCAAGTATAACTTGTTATCTGTCAAGAAGCTGATTGAACAATTCGATTGCTCAGTACTTTTCACCAAGGATTGTTGTGTGATGCAGGACCTTTCTGTGAGCAAGCAACAGGTACTTGGTAACGCAGAGGAGCAACTTTATTTGTTGCATCAAGAATCAACCTCTGTCAAATCAGTTTCTTCTTCAGGTTTTTCTGCTTTTCATTCTAAGAATAAGCCAGATTTGCTATGGCATATTAGATTAGGTCAT
Source organism: Fallopia convolvulus (assembly GCA_964016875.1). Lineage (NCBI taxonomy): Eukaryota > Viridiplantae > Streptophyta > Magnoliopsida > Caryophyllales > Polygonaceae > Fallopia > Fallopia convolvulus. The sequence goes on from OZ024730.1 coordinate 12,308,746, forward strand.
CTACCTTTCTATAAATTGCAAGCTTTATCTCTAGCTAAAGATAGTGATTGCATGAAGTCTTGTGAGGTTTGTGCAAAATCAAGACAACACAAGCTTCCTTTTCCTTCTAGTAAGATTTCTTCTACAAGAGTTTTTCAGCTCATTCATGTGGATATATGGGGACCTTACCACACTCTTACTTATAATGAGTACAAGTACTTCTTAACTGTTGTGGATGATTTTAGCAGAGCAACATGGACACATTTGCTATCTACAAAAAGTAGTGTATTCAGTTTTCTATAGACTTTTGTTGCAATGATTGAAACACAGTTTGGCCAAAGAATTCAGACTTTAAGGTCAAACAATGCTTTGGAGCTGGGTTCTAGTCACAGTACAAAGGCATTTCTGAATGAAAAGGGCATATTACACCAAACTTCTTGTGTTGCAACTCCACAACAAAACGGTGTAGTGGAGAGAAAACAAAAACACTTGTTAGAGACAGCCCGAGCACTCATGTTTCAGTCTCGATTGCCTATCACTTTCTAGGGTGAAGCTGTTCTTGTGGCTACTCATCTTATTAATAGATTTCCTTCTAAGTTGCTTCATGGAGCATCACCTTATGAGTTGCTTTATGGGAAGAAACCTGATTACAGCACTCTAAGAAGCTTTGGTTGTTTATGTTATGTTTCTACATTACAACATGGAAGGGATAAGTTTCAGCCACGAGCATCAAAGTGTGTTTTCATTGGATATCCTTGGAAAGAAAGGATACAAGGTCTATAACATGGACACACATGAGGTACAAGTTTCTCGTGACATTGTGTTTCATGAAGATATTTTTCCATTCACTCAACAACAGTCTTCTTCTACTCTTTTTCCACATGATCCTCAACCTTATTTTAATGATTCCATTTTTACACCAGAGTTTGTTCCCAGCCCATCCTTACCTGTTTCATCTTCTTCACCAAAAAATCAAAACTCCAGGATCATTCTTACCATTGACAGAATCATCTCCTACTATTCCTGATTCAGATTCTTCTGCTATTTTTTATCCTTTTCCATCTCCAAAACATCCACTTCGCAGATCAAACCGAGTTTCACATCCTCCTTCTTATTTGGAGGATTATGTGTGCAATTCAGTTTCTTTATAGACTGCTGAATCAACCTTTTGTCCTCATACTTTAACAAGTACAGCAACATCTTCTTTTGCTTTCCATGCCCTTTCTTCCTCTTTGACCATTGATGAACGAGAGCCTTGGTCTTATCATGAAGCATCTAAAGGTCCTAGATGGATAAAGGCAATGCAAGACGAGTTCTCAGCATTGGAACTCACAAAGACATGGAGTTTAGTGCCATTACCTGAAGGGAAAAAGCCAATTGGATGTCGATGGGTGTATAAAATCAAGAGAAAGGCATATGGGAGTGTTGAATGGTTTAAGGCACGTCTGGTAGTGCAGGGGTTTACACAGAAAGAAGGGATTGATTTCACTGAAACCTTCTCCCCTGTGGTTAAACTTACTACTGTTCGATGTCTTGTTACACTTGCTGTCAAAAGGAGATGGATTGTTTATCAACTAGATATCAATAACGCTTTTCTCCATGGAAAATTGCATGAAAAAGTCTATATGAAAGTTCCTCCAGGATTGCATGTCACTTCACCAGGCCTTGTTTGTCATTTGCACAAGTCTTTGTATGGTTTGCGTCAAGCATCAAGACAATGGTATGCTCGACTATCAACAGCTTTGCAGTCCAGAGGTTATACTCAGAGTTTGAATGATTACTCTCTTTTCCACAAGAAATCACTTACTTCTTCAGTCTATTTAGTGGTTTATGTGGATGATATTCTCATTACTGGGGACAATGATAATGAGATTCAATCCTTGAAGCAGTTTCTTGATGCAGAGTTTCGAATCAAGGACCTTGGTCATTTGCTTTTTTTCCTTGGGATAGAATTCCTTTTTCAATCTCAAGGAGTTATTCTCACTCAACGAAAATTCATCTCAGAGTTGCTTCAGGAATTTGATTGTGAAAAACTGAAGCCATTGGTTGCACCCCTGGATGTGAACTGTAAATTGTCACCAGATATTGGTGATTTATTGCCTGATGCCTCCTTCTTTTGTCGGTTGATTGGGAAATTAAATTTTTTGACTCATACCAGGCCGGATATCAGCTTTGTTGTGCAGTTTCTGAGTCAGTTTATGCAAGCTCCACGACAACCACATTATGAAGCTGCTCTTCATACCTTGAGATACTTGAAAGGTACATCAGATTTGGGCATTCTTCTCAACAATAAACCAGATTTTCATCTTCAGGCTTATTGTGATGCCGATTGGGCATCCTGTCCACATTCTCGACGATCTGTTAGTGGCTTTTTAATTTTCTTTGGTGGTTGTCCTATTTCTTGGAAATCGAAGAAGCAAAAAACTGTTGCACTCTCCTCAGCAGAGGCAGAATATCGTTCCATGCGGCGAGTTTGTGCAGAATTGGCATGGCTTACTAGACTCTTTCATGAATTGGGTCAATCTGGTATAACTCCCATTGATCTCAAATGTGATAGCCAGGCTGCAATTTATATTGCTCGTAATCCAGTTTATCATGAACGAACGAAGCATATCGATTTGGATTGTCATTATGTTCGAGAACAGCTCTTGGCAGGGTTAATCTCACTTTCTTATGTACCAACTCAGCATCAATTGGCCGACATATTGACTAAGTCTCTCACTGGTGCATCTCACTCTCAAGTTTTGTCCAAATTGGGTGTAGTTTCTCCTACCCTCCAATTTGAGGGGGGTGATGGAATTAATCATGTCATGCCACCAGCTTATATAGCTTATACAGCTTAAGTCGGTTATAATGAACTTTTAGTTACAAGTTGTTAAGTTTCATTACGTTTACTTGTAGAAGGAGAAAAGAAGGCACTAGTATAAATACTAGTTGCATCACATGTAATAGAGCAATCTGGATATTTTCTCTCACTGAAATAAAATCTTCTTTCTCCTTCATTCTGTTTCAGTTTAAGCAACTGTTACATTCATCTTCCATTTTCAAGTCCAGATTCATTTTACTCTCTCGATCATGATTCGATCAATTCTTCACGTTCTGACAGAATGTACTAGAAAACCTCGATTTACAACACTTTTGTAAATCATGTTTTTCTCCTTTGATTCTCCACCATTTTATGAGTTTGAACCACCGTATTCTTAACTTTGTGACTCATTCAATGACAACTCTCTTGCGCAAACCGACATTTACTAACGTTGCAATACCCTTCGTCAAAGTAAGTGTTGTTTCTTTCATTTTTTGCACATGTGGTTGAAGGTTGAGGACGGTTGGGCCAAACCCAAAAGTCTTATATTTCATTTTTGTTAGGTTTTTATTATAAAAAATACAATTTTTAATAATAAAAACAATAAGGTTAAAAAAGTTAAATTTAAAAAGTTAATTTTATAAAATTTTCATAGGTTAAAACTTTAGTGTACATTATAATATGATTTATGATTTTAATTAATATATGGGTAAAGATTATTGTATATATATCATTTATGCATATAAAATATATTGTTCTTAGTTTTATGCAAATACAAGATATTTATACTCATATTAGGATTTATGCGATAATTTGCATAACTTTTTTATCTTTACACTAATAATTGAAGCTTTTTAATTTATAAAATGTAAGTTTATAAAGATCATAAACTTATATCCAATATTTAGATAAATAAAATAGAATAAATTTATTACAAATTATTTTAGTTGTTTGATGAAAAGGGAACAAAGCTGAATTTATGAAGTTTCAATTTTGTTTGATTCTAAGTTCTTTCTCCTTCGATTAAGACAAGTGATGGTTTGCTCTTGTTCATCCATTTTCAACATTTAATATTTAAGTTAATTGGTATTCATGTTTGAAAGCTTGTATATTTACTATTAACATTATTTCATATTATTTCTTAGAAATGATATATTGTGCCCTTTGTGTGCTAGTCAGGTTAGACTCAATTAGTATTCGAGTAGTAACTGTATAGGAGTTATGGGCAACATCATCATAAATACTTCTTTATATCAACATTTATGGTTATTGTACCAATTAGATATTATCCAAACATATTCCAAGGCTCATCCCCCACTATTCGGATTGTGTCTTTCAACGCCTAGCTAGTGCCATGCGGTTCGTGTTGAGTGGCTCATATTTTTTCGGATGGTGTCAATCGTCATTATATGACACATCATGCGATATTTTTTTTGGTTTGTACATAGTAAGTTGTTGAGAAGCCGAACCACAGTTGGAGATTTAATCAATAGAAGAGGTTACAATAAATTAGAAGTTAAATGCACTTGTTTTAGGATTTTAATTTTCCTAATTAATGTATAGGCGCAAGAATTGACATGTTATTGTAATTTAATATTCAGACAAGTCTTCTACTAAGACTAGAGTTATTTGCGGATGTTCCAAGGCTAGAGCTGAGCAAGCTCAACACAAATGTCTAACAAGATAATCTCGATCTCACACGGGTAATTCCACATGCTTTTAATTGCATTAACCAAGCTGAGGTTCACCTTCGATGGAAATACATGGGATCCTTAATTTGTTTGCTTCCCAATTCAAATACCTTTTCTTAGTGCTAGCGCCTCTATCACTAGAAGTGAATGTTTTTCTAATAGGTCGCCATGTACACAAGTTTTATTTCCCTAGTGATCTTAAATGATTTAGTCGTATGAACTCCAACCCTCATTGTTTTTAGCGCCATCGAATTGAGCTTAAAAGAGTTGGTTTTGGGTGTTAACCCATTTTAATTAGGTTCTTCTTAACCTAGTTATTTGATTATTATCGGCATGGATGTCTTCCTTTTAATTTTTTCTCACTAGTCTTCCTTGCATCATACCAACCAAATTTTTGTGGTTTGATAAATTCGTGGGTAAAGCGGGATCATCAAATTCGTCATTAGTGAGAATTGTTCAGATTTCGTCCATAACTTTACTTGTTTTTTTTTATTTTCTGGATTAGTGTTGTCAATTTTGATAAGAGTACTTGGTAAGGTTTTCGCAATACACATCGTGTATTGTAACATTTGAGGAGAACGTGGTGTACGTCTACTCTCATTGGAGTGGGATACAATATTGTTTGTTACTAGTCGGGTTCATGTAGGGAGTCCATTCCTTATAATTTTCCAAAGGAATTGTTTAATTTTTGGTGGTAGTCTTACTTTCCAACTCCATTCTAAGTTAATCACGAGTCATTTTTCTTGGAGTTGATCGTATCCATTGTTGAGGATGTTGAGTAACATCCATTACGACTTGGCCTTCAATACAGATTGTTCGTACTTCCTACTACATCAATTCTTGTAACAGATAACTTTATACCCAAATGTCTTTTCGGAACCCGATTGTTTTACAGTTGCCAACTTACCATATCAAGCCATTGACTTTGGTTTCACAAAGGTTTATAAATTTTGCCAATTACCAGGAGGTGTTGGCTTTCGCATGTCTTAAGTTATTTTTCCACTAGAATTTTTTATTTAAAAAACAAATATGATATACACTAGCCTAGTACAATAACTTTGAGATGGATATAGTTCATATATAATCTATAATGATCTAGTACAAATATATTTTTTTTTGGTCGAAATCTAGTACAAATATATATGATCTACAATGACTACCCCATCAAGATGTTGATATATGCTCAACTTTTATTTTACCTAAAATAAAAAAAAGAATATGGCTACACAAATATGACGTCAGGTCAGCCCAAGCAAACGACGAGCTGTCAAGCTAGCCGGGATAGTACAACTAGGTGATGCTTTCTAGCCTTACCTCATACTTTCATATCTGGATTTTTTTTTCTTACTGATAAAAGGCAAAAAAAATCTGGATTCACCCCCTCAAAGAAGTGTGGCCTTTACCTTTCTCTCTTGCTCTTTATCTTCAACCTTTATTTCCAGGAGAAGAAAGACCAAATTATTTTCTAAGTGCTCTTCGAAGCTTCTGTTCTGTTTCACCATTGCCATTAAAGTTGATTACAATATTTTTTTTTATATTAGCTTTTACTTTAGATTTTTTCCGCCTTTATTCTGTAGTGATTCACTAATCTCATTTTGGATTAGGGTATTTTGTATTGTACTAAAATTCGTAAATATATACATATATGTGTGGATATGGATCGGGCCTATAATTAATGTCATGTCATATCATCGAGCATGCAAAACCAAAAAACCCATATAAAAATGATTAGAATTTATTTAAGTAGGTAGAGTTTTTGACGGAAACTCAAAGGAAGTGCAAGCTAACTAAGCTACGCTGGATGTGGCGCAGGATAATAAAGGGCCACGTACTGACCTGGTGCGCATTTTGATAATACTAATGTGGAAACATGACAATTAGGACAGCAACAAAACATTTTATACTTAATTTCGTTTATAAAAAAGACGACGAATTTGCTTACTTAATCTATTACTGTAGCATTGGATACAGACAACCACAAATGAAGCCTGATCATTCATTAATTAAACATTTTTTCTGCTTTTATACTAATCAAGAGACATAAACTACTGTATTTTCGGTTTTGGTGAAAAACTAAATACTGTATTATTGTTTAGATCAACATGGTAAAATACTATATTATCCTTTTTCTTGTTTAAAATTGGTTTTATATGTTTGTTGGTATGGCCACAAACTATGCAAAAGGAAAACACTTTTTTAGTGACTCTATTAAGCTTGAACCAATTACCAAGCAGAAAAAAACTGTCTTCCTTGCCTTGTTTCAATTGCTCTTCTCAGATCAATCATTCCTCAGACCAACAAGACAAATGGATTCTAGGGTTTGCCCATTTGAGGTTGGAATCTATTCTGCCCTTTTCCTGCTCTGAATTGGGAGAAAAGGAATCTCCATCTTCTGAGGTGAAATTGAATTCTATTTTCCCATCTTAATCGATTTGGGTCCGTTTGTTGAGATTCTCTCTATCAAGTTCTTTGATTGCCTGTGGCCTTTGCCCTGCAAAACTAGTTTATGGCTTTTTTTAACCTGCTCGCTTTCATTTTTTGTTTTTTGTTTTTCCCTTTATAAAGAAAGAAAGAAAGAAAGAATTTTGAGCATCAATTTTGTAGCTTCATGCATATTTGTATGAATTGGGTTCATCATGTGTAGTCTGATGTTTTTTGATGGTTGATTCTGTTGCTTGTTCTATGAGGAATAAGTTTCAGAAACTTGTCCTATCAAGTTTTAATGGGTGTTCAGAAGGTCAACGTATACATGTCTACTTTATTTCATAAGGTGCTTTTGTTGTGTTTATTATGCTGCAATTTGAAGCTACTTACTTCATAAAAATGGATTTCCTTTCTACCTAGTCTGGGCTGAATTTGAAGTGCTAACTTCACTTGATTTGCTTTGTTCAGTGGTTTAACCGATGGTTTCTGGAAAAAAGTTCTTTGTTGATTGGATCACTAAGATTGGAAGTAATGGGAACGAAATAGTAGATCAAAGAAAATCAGTCGTTAAGATTTTAGTAGTAAGAAAAGCTGGATTCATATTGAGTAGAAAGAACATTCATAATTTAGAACTGTAATTTTCAACTCAAATTGATGAGGATGTGTTTTCTGTTAGGTTGGTATCATCTGATCCAATACTTGAATAGAACAAGGAAAAAGAAGGAAATGTGTTTTTTAGTGGTCTTGGCTTCACTATTTATAGCTGCTGTTTCCTATCATGTTGCATTGAATATGAATAAAAGATGAAATTTTATAAATTTGTATCTTCTTTGTTCCTACTCGAACTCTTAAGATAAGTTCTACAGATATTTTTAGTAGAAAGAAATATCTTCTTTGTTCCTATTATACATATTAGATAATTATGTTCATTTCCTCTGTTTTTTTGGTCCATGATAGGCACCTGTGGAGCTGCTTATTTATTTGTTGACAGAGTTATCAATTCTTAACTTTTGAGATTCATTGCATAAACAAGGATGAATGTATATGAACCGTTCCACCAGATTAATTCATGGATAGATTGCTATAGAGAAGATGATACCTGCCCTAACTTATCTGCATCATCTCTCTTAGAAGTTGAAGAGAAATTCGAAAATCAGGTTGAGTTACAAAATTGATGTTGTTTTATTGGTTTCATTCTGTCATTTCACATTTTTATGGATGTGATTCTGATTCGTTTCTGCTCCTATAGTCTCAATCAGAAGAATTCTTGCATGGATTGTTGACGCCGTCAAACAACCAAGAAACGCCCAGATCTTCTGAAAAGGTGAAGTGTTTTCTTGAACAAATAGCTGAACTATTTCTTTTGTGTTTGATACTTATAAGACGAAGTGTGGAGTGATAAATAATACATTGACTTTCTTCCTGAATATTATTCTCTTCCAAGTTTTTTGAGATTTTTACATGTGTTCCATGTTCATTTGCAGATGCAAAGACGCCTTGCACAGAATCGTGAGGCTGCTCGAAAATGCCGTCTACGCAAAAAGGTATGAACTCTGAGAAATACCCAATTCAGTATATGCACTACTCTGTAGTTTGTTGGTTGTTCTGAAGCTGATTGGGGCTATGTAATAGGCCTATGTTCAGCAACTGGAATCAAGTCGGTTAAAGTTAGTCCAATTGGAGCAGGAATTGCAACGTGCAAGGCAACAGGTACAAGAAAGATAACATTCTTCGTAACCCTGTTCAATTGAAATTTGAAACTGTATCCTTTATTTTATTTTATTTCTGATAGCATTTATTGTTTGGAAGCAGGGTTTTTATGTTGGTAGTGGGATGGATCATCTGCCGTTGTCGAGTCCTATAAATTCAGGTTAAAGTCATTCTTTCATCTGGTATCACGGCAAAAACTTAAGCTCCAAATGATGATTTACTATCTCAACAGGATCAAGATTTATCTTGTCATAACTTGTTTAGCAACGCAAAAAAATGTGCAGCACCAATAAAGCCACGAGAGATTTGTGTTGTTTGATTTTTGCTTCTACATGGTACAGGAGTTGCTTCTTTTGAAATTGAGTATGGGAATTGGTTGGAAGAACAGAAGAGACAGATTTGTGAATTAAGGAATGCTTTGGACTCCCAGCTAAGTGATGGTGAGCTCAGGATCCTTGTTGAGACCGGCATGAGCCACTATTTTGATCTCTTCCGTATGAAAGCGGCTGCTGCAAAGACCGACATTTTCTATTTGATGTCTGGCATGTGGAAATCACCTGCAGAGCGTTTCTTCTTTTGGTTAGGAGGGTTTCGACCTTCAGAGCTACTCAAGGTAATCAACCTTTATTCTGAACTTGGACAAGCTGAGTATCTCTTTTGGTTGAAACAAATTCTAAGTGATTCACCCATAAGATGTTATTTTTCATCTATCCATATTTACTTGGACCCTAAGTCGCGTTTGGATTACACAATATATAATAATGGATTAATTAAGGCAATATAATGCATTTATATAATGTATTATATTTTGTTGTCCAAACATGGGGTGCATCCTCATGTGCCTTTTATGCAGTTGTTATTGTCATATAGCCGAAGTTCAGTTTTGGTGCATTCTAACTAAATTCAGTTATTATTGTCACATAGCTAAAGTTCAGTTTTTCTTGGGTCTATATCGGGTGCATCCTCTTGACATGTTCAGGTTATGGGTGCCCTCATTTTGACACACCCCAGATCCCGCTTGAGCGGGACTATTTTGTTGCCTAAAAATGGACTTTGCCGATCTATCTGGCCTAGTTGGGCTTTTCTTCTGGTCTTGACCTTTCGTCATTCAATTCTGCTTTCTTATCAACTTACAAGATATTGGATTGTGCTTTGGCCTGAAAATTTGGGTGCCATTGGCAGGTACTTGTGCCGCTTCTTGATCCCATTACTAATAAACAAGAAATCGATGTGGAGAACCTGAGACAATCCTGTCAGCAAGCAGAAGATGCTCTTACACAGGGAATGGATAGGCTTCAGCAGACTTTAGCAGCTACAGTTGCAGCGTTACCAATAGACGACGGAAGTTATATTCCTCAGATGACAATTGCTGCTGAGAGATTGGATGCTTTGGTCAGCTTTGTAAACCAGGTAATGCCTCATTTCTTCTTTCTTGGATCGAGATTATATAATTACATTACATCAAATCTTTTTCCTAGGCTTCAATAAACCAACTTTCCTGATCTGATTTATGTCATGTTTTATATCCACCAGGCGGATCATCTTCGAATGGAGACACTCCAGCAGATGCACCGTATCCTGACCACACGACAAGCGGCTAGAGGGTTGTTGGTACTTGGAGAGTATTTCCACCGCCTCAAAGCACTCAGCTCACTTTGGTCTAACCGTGAGCCTAAGTAAGTGTTTGTTGTAACGCAAATGCATCAAAAACAAGGCTTACTTATTAATGGGAGCTTCTTGTGCACCTTCACACTTGGTTTTTTCCCAGTGAACTCAATAGGGGTAAATTTGAGCATTTGGAAAAGCTTTATTAAAAAAAGAAGAAGAAGACTAGTCAAGAAGGCTTACACATTTAGGAAAACTTGTATATAGGCATTTTGATTGTGTTTTCAGTGGATTTAACATTATTTATCATATGCAGATGGTGACTGCTAGAGGGTACTTGTATGATATACTGGCCGGTAATGGGCAAACCGAATAATGAGTAGTTTGTTGTGTGTTAATACTTGGTGTTCACTGTACATTTTTGTTGTTTTTCCAATATAAACTATAGGGCGCCTTTTCTACATGATTTGGAGGATCAGACTTCAGATAAGCTATACGATTGTGAATTAGTATGTTTGTGCCATTAATTTTACATTCAAGTTCTTGCTATGCAGTATCATATAGTAAACAGAATGACCAAACTTTTGCAGGTTTTTTTTTGTGTCACCGGTTCATCTGCACGGGGTCATCTTCAACTCTGCGCTGTAGTTGCATCCGACGCACTTAACAAGCTTATTTCCCTATATAAGCTTGTTAAGCGTTTGTAAATGATCTTTGTAAAATAACTAAAAATTGGTATGGTAAAATTTTATGAATGTTCAACGTGCTACTAATGTGGTTTTACTTTTTGAATGCAAATGCAATATATGGAGGACATTTAAAATTTTGGAAAATTGAAGCTCAGTTCATATCCATTTATGTCCTAGTATTAGGCTCAAATATATATTTGTAATCTCAATTAAGGAAAATTCTAACAATCGAGGTATCACAATGTCTTGGACGAAGGGATACTTTAGAAGAGAATTTCATAATAAGTAATCAATAAGATCTGGATAAATTGTTGGATGTTAATATCAAGGGGAGGTACCCAAAAACGAGTACAACTTGTCAACTTTTGTAGCTTTTAAGAAAAACTGATAATTTAAACCTTGGAATCTCACAGCAGAAACAAGTAGTTAAAATAACTCAAGTTTCAATCCCCACCATACGTTTAAATAAAATACTCCGTACAAAATAGCAAAGAAACTATTTCAGGTCATATTAGAATCCAAAGCATGGCACAATAAAAGCTGTCAGAATTTTATGCGCAAAAATGTTGCTCCCACGCAGCCACAAAAGGGGAAGTCCCCAATTACAGAATCTGAGACTTCGAATTCATTCTGATGCCATGCATCTTTGGTAAGGTGTGCATCACAATTTTCCTGAACAATGCAATAACTTATTTATTTTCCAAAAATAAAAATGTTTATGCTGTTATTGCCCATCGGATTGCATTATCACGCAGCTTTAACTAATAAAACCAGACTCTCCTGCTGAGAGCCTGCTGGGTCGTCATCTTCCATGTGTGTCTGAAGTGCATCATCAGTTAATACACACGGGCTTTAGGAGGGATCGTCTCCATCTCATCATCCAGTGTGTTCATGTGAACTGGTCTGTACTCTAATCGAACCTTCTCGTCCTCCCAGTATCTGCACATCAAACAAACCATTCTTCAGTATCAGACGACTTATACGGTACAAAATTAAATTCATGGGAGAAACGTGAGTTGAGTTATATACCCTAAAGTGTGCTTCATCCAGTTCACATCATCTCTTTTCTGTAAAACCATAATGCTTGCAATATTAGTTGTTGATGAGAGGAGGATTCAAGAAAACTTTAAACTTAAATAAAACTGAACAAACCGAGAAATCTTCACGTGCATGGGCTCCTCTGCTCTCTTTCCTGGCCTCTGCAGAATGCATGGTGATGCAGGCATTGATCAACAAGTTCTCCAACTCGAACGTCTCTATCAGATCAGAATTCCTGGAACATCGCAATTTCAAAACCTGCTGATTAATTGAGGTGAACCAAACATTATAGTAGTAATCTAACTAACAGTACCATATAAGACTACGGTCCTTCACTTGAACATCGTGAAAGCTCTCCCAAGTCTTGTCAATTAACTGGCAACCTGAATACATGAGAAAAGAGCTCAATATCAAAATGAACAGAATCATAAGCACTATTTGGCTATAGCTCCAAAGGAAGCAAATGCACTCAAGTAAAAACTAGCAAGGAAAACAAAACACACCTTCTTCCAATGTTTCTTGTGTACGGAAAACAGCTGCATTGTTCTGCATGACTCGCTGCATATTCAAACGGATGTTTGAAGTTGGATTTGAACCATTTGAGTTCCTTAATTTGTCAAGCCATGCAATGGTCTTTTCCCCAGCCTCTTTTACAAGAGGTTTCAGTTTCTCACCTGCATGCCAAACAGGCAATTTGGAGGTTATTTATACATAAGATTGATGATATCAAAATATTTTAGTCATATAATATAACTTGAAAAAGAATCACTGTAACTATTCATATCAATGCTAAACTGCATTGAAGACTTGCCTGGTCGACGGATCTCTGCAACTCGGTTTGCACAGGCTCGGCCAAATACCACAATGTCCAGAAGAGAGTTAGCACCAAGCCGATTAGCGCCATGAACTGAAGCACATGCTGCCTCTCCAGCAGCCATCAATCCAGGAACTACTGTATCCGGATCATTACCATTGATAGTGACCACCTATTACACAAATAATACTCACTCAATGAATAAATAAATATAAACACCATCTAGAGAAACATGAGTTTTATTATTACAAAATCACTCTTCAAATAATTCTGACCTCTCCATGGTGATTTGTGGGAATCCCTCCCATATTATAGTGAACTGTAGGCAAAACAGGGATAGGTTCCTTGGTAACATCCACACCAGCGAAAATAGCTGCTGTTTCAGAAATACCAGGAAGTCTCTCCTTGAGGACTTCTGGGGGTAAGTGATCCAGGTGAAGATATATATGGTCCTTCAAGGGTCCTGATTCAAGTGAGCAAGTCATGATAGTTAGCATTACAGAGCATCAATCAAAAAGTTTTGCTGCATTGACTTCAGAAAATTTTCCAAGCTAGGACAATCTAGGATAAGTGGTCTTACCTACACCACGACCTTCACGGATCTCCATTGTCATAGACCGTGAAACCACATCCCTTGATGCAAGGTCCTTGGCCGTAGGTGCATATCTTTCCATGAACCGCTCACCTTCACTGTTTCTTAAAATTCCACCTTCACCACGGGACCCTAAAATGGAAAGAGTCGTTAGATTAACAACATAGACGATTCTCACACTTGATCCAAGGGGGTTAAGGTTTTTGTGAAAAAAATAAAAATACCTTCAGTAATTAGGCACCCAGCACCATATATCCCAGTTGGATGAAACTGCACGAATTCTAGATCCTGCATAAAAGGAGGTTACCAGTAATTAGCTGAACAAAAACATTTCAAATTTCAATAACAACATCAATTTTCAGTCCTGATCCAGGAAAATAGAAGAGTACCTGCAATGGAAGTCCAGCACGTGCAACCATGGCATTTCCATCTCCAGTACATGTATGAGCTGAAGTGGCAGAAAAATAAGCTCGACCATACCCCTGGAACATTTCAGAAGGTAACATCTAAGAAATATTCTTTTGACCATTACATGTCTGCTGTTGGAGCAGAACCGATAAGCGTCAAGATTCAAGAAGATTAATAAGTCAAAAGGAATTAATACCCCAGTGGCCAAAATGGTTGATCCAGAATGGAACCGATGTAATGTCCCGTCTTCCATGTTCAATGCAATGACACCTTGGCATGTACCTGCTTTTTTAAAGCTCAACATGTAAGCAAACTTAAACACACAGCACATAAGATGTTTATGCTTAACCAGGCAAAATAAATGAAGTATTTACAAAACATTTTGTCCCAAAATCACCCACTGAACTGAACCTTAATAGAGTCGGTCATCTATTAAACGGAATGCAGTATTTTATGAGATCATACATATACACACACACATAACATAGAGTAAATCTCAGAAACTAGCACGATAAGCGCGTAATTAGCAGATGCAGTGAAATCCTTCTTCCTAGAAAATATGAGTTTATATATCAAATGAAGCAAGCAAATTCTAAGAACATAAGAATGTACATGAAACAAAGATGGGTTCATAATCTCTATGTGGTTGAATCCATTGTATTTAGTTGCAAGTTCCAAATTACAGTTCTGTCTATAAGCAATAAAATTTAAAATGAACTTATATATGACATTTAAATCCACAACATCCTCTCTAACACAAAATAGATTTCCCAAACGTGATGCAAGGCATAGCTTAAGTTTCCCCTAACACTACCATCAAGACAGTTGGTTACTAAAGATGATTGATGCAGCTTTAAAAGCAAGCTCTTTGATTCTGAAAAGGTAAAATTGAAGTGAAGCTAAGTAAAGATCTACGCAGAAAAGCATCAAGACAGTAGTTCAGACACCAAAAGCAAACATTAGGAAATGCATCCTTAACAACAATTCTAACTAAAAGGTCAGATGAAAATAAAGGGTAAATATAAGGGGAACATAGGCATTGCAGGTGTCAGCAAGCAATTAAAATTTCAAAAATCTTTTGTCTGAATATCCAATGATCCAGTAAAGTGATCAGGGAATATCCAATTATCCATACAACATTGTAATCATGATGCTAAACTCACCCTCATCATCCATAATGAGATCCAGTGCAAAATACTCCACGAAAAATTGTGTATTATGTCTCATAGCTTGCCCATACAGTGTATGCAACAAAGCGTGACCTGTGCGATCAGCAGCACATGCACATCGATACGCCTGTCCTCCTACAATAGTAGCAATGTGTCACAACCACCATTTAAGTTAGTAATGACAGTCTCAGAATTCCCACTTCATACCTTTCCCAAAATCCAAACTTTGGCCGCCAAAAGCCCGCTGATAAATTTTCCCTTCTTCAGTTCGAGAAAATGGCAATCCGTAATTTTCGAGCTCAATCACAGCTTTTGGAGCCTCTCTGCACATGTATTGAATAGCATCCTGGTCACCTATAAAAATTTAAAACACATTAGTTGAATCAGCATCAAGGCAACATGAGACCAATATCATACATGCACCCAAAAAGTTGCAAGTCCCAGACATGCAACTTTTTCAAGCATTGCTGATTCGGGAAAACTGAAAAGAGGAAATATTAGAAGCCAACTATAGGACAAACAGAATCATCATCATGAAACAAGAGAACAGATAAAAACTTGGGACATGAAAACTTACGTACAAACATCCATCCATTTACACAATTTAGCATAAGAAATTAGATACCAACAGTACACAGAAGAAGAAGGACAATAGTGAAGAAATAGCCCACCTAGCCAGTCACTCCCCTTTACTGTGTCATACATATGCCACCTCCAGTCATCTTCAGTCATGTTACCTAAAGCAGCATTAATTCCACCCTGCACATTGAATTCAAAAATCTTGTTGTCAATCAAAGAAGGGGGTATGTACACAGTGGCGAAGCCAGAGTATTTCAGAAGATATAAGAAATGCCAAAGACCAACACAGAACATATGCAGCAAGAATGCTAAGTGCTAATGACCCTTAAACAAAGATATTGCAACTCTGGACATTTCAGCCATATTTGGCATGGTACAATTTAAAGGCATCCCTTAGTATCACACAATCACTTTTTTGCCTTGTCAGTCTTATTAACTATCATATCCGAGCTAAAACTACCTTATCAGCAAGTCTTCTAAAACACATCGTTCAACTAAATCCTCCCCTAGCTCGGTGTGAAGCAGACCTTCAACTTTGTTTTTTGGTAGAAGAAGCAGACCTTCAACTTACAATTAATCCAATCAAACTTAAACTAAATACTTTTATGAAGTCATGTAGCACAACTACTTCGCTAGGCATATACTGATATGTAGTTGTAGAATTGCCTCATACAGCTGCGCAAGCCATCCATATTGCATAAAACAAACCAGATACGGTTTTAACACATGACTAGCATTGATTGAAACAAAAAAATTTACACATGTTCCACTAGAATAACATTCGCAATAACCTAATCATCGATCGAGTCAAACAACAGATCAAACCGTATACCTGAGCGGCGACTGTGTGAGACCGAGTTGGAAAGAGCTTGGTGATGCAAGCCGTATTGAATCCATGCTCCGAGAGACCGATAGCAGCTCGAAGCCCCGCCCCACCGGCTCCAACCACAACCGCATCGTAGGTATGATCAACTATAGTATAATCGGAAGCCTGCCATTGAATCCAAAAAGAAAAAAAAATTAACATAGGCGATTGATTGAACTTCACCTCATCGAAAAACAGCGAATCCGTGAAGTGATTTAGAAAAAATTGAAAAAGGAAATCGCAAATCGGAGACTCTAAAATGTGAGATTGAAACTAGATTGGTGAAGGGAAGAAGAACGGGAGGGATTGGAGATACTTACTGATTGGGAAGAGAAGAATCTGGGGAGAAGAGATCGAGATGAAGATCCAGTGATGTTGGAGGAGCGCACGCGCAAACCGCGAGAGACGCAGCGCCACATTGCGTAGTCTGTGTGTGCTTTTCTCTCTCTACCTTCCTTTGAGACGCCCTAACAATTAGGACGGCCTATTATATACTGTATTGCAGAAGAGGAAGGCGAAAACGGAGATCGGAACACGGAAGTATCGAAACCCAGATACAGAAAACAAGCCTGAATCACTGAATGGCCTTTGCAGGCCTAATTAGCTAAATATTTACGGAATTGTCCTTCCATTTTTCTATTTTACTGGATGGCTATAATTTATTAACTGCTGCGAAATATATAACCATTGGATTATTGTACGGCTTAAAATTAAAGTCAAACAACAATCCCTAAATTTTTTACATCATGTAATGTCTAATAAATTAATCAAACACAGGCAACGGATCTAGTTTTAGTAAGTTATGTACTTATGTATCACATAAAATGGTAGAAATATAACGGCCAAGTATACTCGATTAACCCTATATAGATAACTAATGATAGGAGCTACATGGGTTGTTTAGAGGTCCTTGGTTTAAACTTTGTCTTGGTTCCATCCTTTTCATTTAGTCTCACTCTCACTATTTTTCTTTCTTTCTGTTATGCTGAGTCAATCGACATAAATTAATTTATCTCGTTTATGATCCTTAATAATTGGACTACGAGCTTAGATTTCTCGTTATTATAAAAAATAAGCCCAAATAAGTAAGTCATTATGTGTGTGTTTTTGTTTGTTTCAACCCATTCTTATCAATTTTTCAACTGTTGTTTAGTCAACCTCTCAGTTATACCAGACTTATCCGATAAACTGAATTCTTACCTCATTAAAACAAATAGCACATAGTAAACCTTTATAGAAAATGTGGACAAAAACATTGTGACGTAGTTCCTTTCGGAGTTTAGTTGAGACTTGAACTCTTTGGTCCAAGGATTTTAGTGGCTCACAAATGTTTTATTGGTGAAATATTATAGTTTGGATTGGATTAAATTGAGAAAGCAAAACCCACCAAAGTTGATATTCATTGTTTACAGGGATTTCCAATTTCATACAAGTTACAAAGACATACTTTTTAGCAGGTACGTGCATAATTTAACAACACGATTTTATGCTAATTCTAGAATGAGATCAAGTTATACGTAACAATGCTAATAAACCATTTGAAAAGAGAGGAGAAGGCACGTAACACGTTGTCCCCAAAGTAGCCACGACGTCGTGCGATGAAGGCTGCTCATACGTGTCCTTTGTCCAGCCGTTCGTCTTTAGCCCAAGCCCAAAAAAAACTAATTGGCCCGATGGCCCTTATGGGCTTTAATTAATGAGATCAAGCCCGTGTTACTTTTCGACTTTGATGGCCAATTAGCAAGTCTCGACCCTCAAAATTCTAATCAAATTCGTGTATCATCTTATTATACAAACAAAAAAAGGGGAAATTACTTGTGATATCTTTGATTTTCTGCCTTTTCTTTTTTTATGTCCCCAAATAAAAGCTTACTTCGTAATACCTGTGACTTTTGGTTTTCAAATTCTTCATTTCAAATTAATTAAATTCAAGTCTATTATTGTGTTCTTTTGTGTTCAAGTCTATTAAAACACCCAAATTTATAATCAAATCATCCCAAATTGAATTTTTGATTTTTTTGGAGAGGTTGGTAGTGCTCTTCACATCGATAAAAAGAAAAAGAAAAAAAAACTCACATACAAGTAAGGTGAAACTCCTACCATTGCCTAAAGTTTTTGGGTAGAAAATTAAATACTGATCTTATATTAAAAATAATAATAAATACCGATGGAACCTCCCGCCCCCCAATTAACTACGGCCCACCAGTTTGCAAATTTCTAAACAATCTTCCATTTTAAAGGGGTTTAAGGGTAGTTATTTAGAAATTCAAATCGGAATGGTTAGGTTATGAATTTGGGTGTTTTAAGAGTCGAATCGTACTAATTTAAATGTGATGAACACAATGATGGACTTGAATTTAATACATTTGAAGGGGCACCAACTGAGAAAGCTAAAATCTTAACAGTACCTAGAGGAATTGTTTTTTAAGGGACACTAAAAGAAAAAGGTTGAAACTTGATGATGCTAAAAGAAAATTATGTTATTTTATAACAAAAAAACATGTAGGTGTATTATTTAAACAAGTTATATACAAAATAATAAACAATTTTAACCAACTTATTGGTAAAATAGTGTTCGAATTTTCCTAACAACATGCACGGATAAACTAATATTAGGACGGTCTCTTCTAAAATCAGGATATTAAATATTTGATTTGAACGTAAAGTGGTACTAATCGATCAAACTGGACAGAGCGAAGGCAAGACCAAAGGAAAAAAAAACTAATATATTGCTCAATCCGTTGAGTTCAAACATACTATATGGTAGTAGAAAACCAGTTATTATTTTATGAAATATTTAATACAAGTGAGTTACATTGCGCTTAATGTATGATATGATTAGTTGGTATGCTTGGAATAAACAATCCCATAGTCCAAACTCATCGATCGATATGATTCTCGTAAGTTCAAACTCATAATTGCATTAATTATTGGATCCATCGGTCGGCCGCCCAAGATATCGATCGATCGATCGATCAGCTGCTCCCACCACTTGGATCATTTTCATTTCGATCATGACGCGTGATTCTGCATGTGATCCCATCACTTGGTTCTACACAATCAATTATACCCTAAAAAAATTGAATGCGCTAAATAGATTAGTTGAGTACTTGTCAATATATAATTAATTATACGGAGTATAAAATTAATCTGCTTGATTGGTGAAAGTATATAAAAGCGTATTTGAAAAGACTCATATATCAACGATTATTTTCATGGTAGTTTGGTAAGTTAGCGATAGCGTTACCTTGGAGTATATGATTTGATTTTAATCTGCTTTAAACGCTACTACTAAGCTAAAAAAATTAAATAATTGGAAGATACTTTGATATCCATTTTAGATTTAGATAGTTTCAGCAGCTATGAATCCATAAACGTTAATAAAACCAAATCATATACTTTTATCTTTCAATAGTCAACTTTCTGAAGTTGAAATAATTTTTAAGAAAAAGAGTAATTATAAGGAGAAGGATTTCTTTTATTTTCAAACTTAGAGCTAGTGTAAAAGTTAATTAGGGTCTTACGTACGTAAATCAGTATAAAAGTTTAATTAAATTTCATCCTAAAATCAATCATCAATAAGAAGATTAACTCTTAGGTATATATATCTACTTAATTTACAATGTAGGAAGATGTGTTTCAACACGTTCCAACAAATGCAACTGATATGACCCAATTGATAATTGGACAAACGAGTTTAATTAGTATTTCAATCTCTATATAACTAGAATAAACAACGGATAGTGACATCTCAATTTTTTTATAGCCAAACACAACCTAAATAAATGGGGGCGTAGAGTAGTTATCATATGTGTAATCTCCTATGTTTTGATTTTGGATTTGTAATGTATAATGTGTATGTGTGAGTTAGTGGATTGGGCTTATTTGTAGGAGTGAGCTATTGAGCCAAACGGCCCAATATCTTGCACACTCGGGATTGCTCATATCCTAATGGCTTTAACTTACCTAAACGGAATCTTTGTGGTTCTAGGGTTGAGGTGTGCCACATAAAAAGGTTACCTTCTCCTCGATCCGTACCGCTTGTTGGATCCATTTGAGGTGCTTCCTAAGGTTTGCTTTGAGAGCATTTACTTGGCCAGCTTGCCTAAGATCGACATTGGCACCTCTCTGAGCTCCCTCTATAATCCAAACTAGGGAAAAGATCGAGATTGCACCTTGGAGACCTTCGTGGTTAGTCGATTAGTTTGATCTGTGCACTTCTCACTTTGGAGCTCTTTCCAATAGCACTTTGTGATTTCTGTCCTCTTTTTTGTTTGTAGTTCTCCTTGTGATCTTGTCATTCAGATTGAGGCTCAAAGCTTAATAATACTTAAGTTATTTGTTGCTTCGATTCGAGTTGTCTTTGATCCCTCTTGCTTCCGCACTTTTCAATTTTGTATCAAAGCCTCGAGCTCATACAGTTCTAGGGTTCGCTACCTATCTCCTTGGGATTGGATTTGTTGGAAGCAAGAGTGACACGTCATTGTTCATCTACAAGCAAGGTCATAATGTGGCTTTCTTATTATTATATGTCGATGACATAATTCTCATAGCCTCATCGGATTCTTTGCGTCACTCCCTTAATTATCTCGGCATTGAGCAAAGAGTTTGCTATGTTGGATCTTGGTCTTATTAATTACATCTTGGGTATCTCGACTCGTCGAATCTCTTTCGATCTGTTTTTGTCTCAAGAAAAATCTATTCTTGACATTGTTCAACGAGCTGGAATGTCAGAATGCAAGGTTGTCATCACTCTTGTTTATGTCTCAACCAAGTTAAGTGCCTCGGTTTGTGCCCTAATGTCCAACCAAACCTTATATTGAATCCTTGCATGGGCGCTACAATATTTGACGTTCACTCGTTTGGATATTAGCTATGCAGTCCAATAGATTTGTCTCTTCATGCATGCTCCTCATGAGCCTCACTTTACCGCTCTCAAGAGCATCGTTCGATACATCAAAGGCACATCGGATCTTAGGATCATACATTGTATGTCCTTGTAATCCTTAATTTATATTGTGATGAACGTCATGGCAAATCCTAATGGAGATTAACCCATTTGCAATACTCCTGACTTGTTTAAGTATATTGTGAAATGTGTTCATTTTGATCTTTGGATGTCTGCCATAAAAGTGGAAATTAAATTCATGAATGATAATAAGACTTGGACTTTGGTCCCTAGACATAAAAACTCTAGGATTAATGATTGCAAGTAGATATATAAGTTGAAGGAGGGAGCCCTTTCTATTGATCCACCTAGATGCGGAGTTAGATTAGTACGTAGCTAAGGGCTTCTCTCAAAGAAAAGGTGAGGATTATCATGATATCTTTGCTCCTATTTCTAAGTACAAACTATGAGATTGATGCTTATTATGGTTGTTGTTTATAGATATGAAATTGAACAAATGGAAGTTAAAAAAACTTTCTTGCATGGTGACCATAAAAAAACTATTTATATGAAACAACCTAAGGGTTTTGTTGATCCTTCTAAGCCTAATCATATATGCTTGTTGAAGAAATCCATATATCGTTTGAAGCAATCGCCTAGGCAATGGAATATAAATTTGATAATTGCATGAAATCTTTGGGTTTTCATTCTAGCATGTATGATTCTTGTTTATACTACAAGCTAGCATGAGTCTGATTTGCCCATTTATGTCTTGCTCTAGGTTGATGTTATGTTTTTGATTTGCAAATCCATGTCTAAGATTAATGATGTGAAGAGAGCACTTAGAAAGAACTTAACATGAAAGACCTAGGTCATGCTCAAATGATCCTAGGCATTAAAATTATTACGGACAAATCTAAGAAACAAATCATGCTTACTCAGTCTGAATATTTGCATAAAGTGTTAGATAGATTCCATGCTTTGAATGTTAAACCCTCACCTATGCCGTTGAGATTGGAGGGCACATTGACTTGACAAAATCTAAGACGTCTCTCTCAAAGGAAGAGGAGGGCAAGATGAGTTCTATCACCTATGATAATGTTGTTGTTGGTTCTATGATGTATGCAATGATTTGTACCCAACCTGATCTTACTTTTTCTATTTGTGATCTAAGTAGATGCATGTATGAATCTTGTGAGAAACATGCATGCCATAAAATTTTATTTGAGATATATTGTTGGTACCGCTCACTTTGGTTTGATCTATGGTGTTCATACTTCTCTTTATGAACTATGTGGCTTTGTTGACTCTGATTTTACTAACAATATGGATAACAGAATATCTACTACCTCATATGTTTAATCCTTGTGCGGGAATTGTATCTCCTAGAAGTCACAACAATAGTCTATTGTTGCTCTTTCCTCAACCGAGGCAGAGTATATAGATGCTACTAAAGCTTCTAAGGAGGAAATTTGGCTCCA
The DNA here is from genome assembly GCA_964016875.1 of Fallopia convolvulus. Classification (NCBI taxonomy): domain Eukaryota; kingdom Viridiplantae; phylum Streptophyta; class Magnoliopsida; order Caryophyllales; family Polygonaceae; genus Fallopia; species Fallopia convolvulus. Next base: position 12,331,484 of record OZ024730.1, read on the forward strand.
ATGTTTGTTGAGAGAGAGTGAAGGTAAGAATTATGTGTCCAAATTGCACATGGATAGCCAAAGTACCCTCTATCTCTACAACAACCCTATGTATCATGGGATGACCAAACATATTGATGTGAGATATCATTTCATTAGGCAAAAGGTAGCTAAGTAGATTATTCAGGTTGAAAAGATTGATGGCAAGAAGAATACTACAGATTTTGGCACTAGGATTGTCACAACTGATAAGTTCAGTTTTTGCAGGAATAACCTACATGTGATCGAGCTAGAACAACACTAAGGAGGGTGAATGAGTCGGTAATAGAAAGGTTGTAAGACCAAGGTCAATGCAAACAATGAACAAGATTTACTTTGATGTAAACTTAGGAATTAGGAGGGAAAATCGTAGAGTACGTAGTTATTATATGTGTAATCTCCTAAGTTTTGATTGTAATGTATGATGCGTATGTGTGAGTTAGTGGATTGGGCTTATTCTATAGGAGTGAGCTATTGGGCCAAACGGTCCAATATCTTGCACACGCGAGATTGTTGATATTCTAATGACTTTCACTTACCTATAGATGACTTCGTTGCATGTGGTTCTAGGGTTGAGGCATGCCACATAAAAGACTTGCCATCTCCTTTGTGTCGCTTGTTGGGTTCATTTGAGGTGCTTTCTAGGGTTTGCTTTGAGAGCATTTACTCGGCCTTGCTTGCTTGAGATCGACGCCGACGACTCCTTGAGCTCCCCTAGCTCCGTAATCCAAACTTGAGGAACGATCGAGATTGCACCTTGGAGACCTTCGTGGTTGGTCGATTGTGATTTTTGTTTTCTTTGCCTTTTGTAGTCCCCCCTGTGACCTTGACATTCCGATTGAGGCTCAAGCTTAATAATACTTGAGTTGTTTGTGCTTCGATTTTGTTTGTCTTTGATCTCTCTTGCTTTCGCACTTTTTAGGGTGGGTAGCATAAACCACTAAACTCAAGCCCAAACAAACTAGTAAAACAAAGCCCGAGATCTCTAGTATGTATCATATGAATGTTCGTGGCCAATATTGAGAGTTGTGCGTAGGTAATCCCGACACAAAAACTCAGTAAAATTCTATTTTAAAACCAAATAGAAAAAATAACCCATAACTTTGTATATCAGTATATTTTATCTATGCACAACTTCTATATAAAAGCGGGAGATATTCCAACATGGGCTCTATATTTTTGTTATGGTTTTTTTTGGTTGCTCACTGGTTCGCCAGAGTTTTATCTTGGCTACGTCTAGTTCGATCCGAATCATACACCTGACTTTAACAGATGAGTTTCCCAAAAAAAATAATTTATATTCACTGAATTTTTTTTATTGTTGCCGTAGATAAAACTAATATCTGATTTTTTGTCGTCTTCGGTAAACTCTCTCTTGCGATTTTCCCATCTATCAAATATTTCGAACCATCTTTGGTTGATGGAAAATATCAAAATGGTGTACCATATCATTGGCATTGTTGCAAACAATTTTGATTTGTTTACAAATTTGAGCCGTTTATACCATAATATTAAATACTTTGTATCTCGGAGGAGGAGAAATGGACATGTGCAATATGATCATATGAACGCATGAAGCTTTACGTCAACCAGAAGAACGTGACATTCCACCAACATCCCCACTTCTTATGCTATTTTTGCTCATCTTCATTCATCAAATTTATTTGTTATTCTATAATAATATATCTTATTATTTATACATATATAAATTAAACTTACATGTATTAATAATTATGAAATTTTAATAATTAAGCTAGACAGACCATGATCCATATCTAGTGCTATTTGCCGCAAATAATGGGCAAACCGGCCTTCTTCCAATAATATTTTTTCTGAAGAAAATAAACCAACTAACTTAACTAACTTCATAATTTAGAGTCATATATGACATAAATGATTTTTTTATTTAATATTTTATAATATATTTCTATTATTATATATGGGTTTGATACTACCTAATGAATAATACACCAAACAGACACAACATATATAATGAGTAACTCCATGACTTGACCGATATCAGGAGAAACCACATAACTACCAATTTAAATACTAATTCTAGCATTGCTCTTTTATACGTTTTTTCATACAATATCTAGTTTACATATGTTCTAGACTTGCTTGTAAATTTAACTTACCATATTACTCTCTTTCGGATTCATCCGAGTTTTTTTTCGACTTCTTACAAACCCCTCCCCGACTCTCGGAGATGAAAGCAACAAGGATTTATATATTAATTTTATTATCTTATTAATTTAAACAAAAATCTTAAAAAAACCAATTCAATTAGTGCAAGAGTATTATTATCTTAGACTTTGCCCTTGTTTTGTTATCGATTTCTCAAGAAGTGTAACTTTTACAAAAAAGTATCTTCAATGCATTTATTTGGTTCATAAAGTAAATATAATAATTTATACTTCCTCCAAATCATAGAAAATGTAATTAATATTTTCAAAATTATTTCCAGGAAGTCAAGTTTCCGGAAATATTTTTATTCTTGCAAAATCATTAACAAAACAATTGATTTATTTTCAGCGCATAATTTCAAACGTTCAAGTGGGTCAGAAACTCATAAGCTGATTAATTATAGTAACAACATGATATAATATAATAAGGATAAATTGCTGGTCTTTAAGAAAAAGAAACAGAGATCCGTTAATTGGAAGGAAGGAAGTATGAACACAAGACTTTTTGCAGCTTGGAAGCTTCAAATGCAAACTGACCACTCTCTCTAGCCTTTACCAGCTGGTTCCTGTAAACGTGTAAAAAGTAAGGTCGGCAGACGGCAGGCAAGAAAAATTCAAGTTACTGATCCGTTTAACCAGCTTAGTAAGCGGCTAAGCACGTTTACTAGCTTTAATCGATCGATCTGTAACCATAAACGGAAATTGGAATCAATCTGTTACGTAACTAACTAATCAGTTAATAAATCATGTGGAATATTCTATATCACCGACTAAAAACGCGTAACATTTATCGGGTATCTAAAGCCTCATTCAATAAATTTACTTCGCAAGGGTAAAAAAACACTACGTACTTACTCCAATACAATCTAAGTAAGTTGACTAACTACACTTCAGATTTTGTCGAATATTTTTTTTGTAGAAAGATTTTGTCGAATATATATATGGGGATGGTAGCTGCAGGTTCGAAATTCATTAACAAACCAATACAAAAAAATCGCCTCTGAGAATTTTCAAGCCGAAAGATAACCGAATATGAGAGTAAATATACTTAGTACAATACTAAAGAGAAATTCAAAGTTTATAGAAAAAATTGAGCCACGTGTTATAATTAAAAAAAATTCGTCCATTAGTTTATTTACTCCTCAAACGTGACAGTTATCTCCATCTCTTCTCCACATATATTAGGTAGAGTTCTTTTCTATGTTTTATTTTTGGGAAAATTGCATTTAACCATCCTTTATTTTACACTTGTTGCAATTAACCATCCTTTATATTTTTTTCTACACTTAACCACCCCTTATTTGTAAATATGTGCATTTAACCACCCATTTTGATGAAAAACGTTATTTTCTTCGTTAAATTAAAGTAAATCACATTTTGCCCTTCTTTTTTAGTTTTATTTACAATAAATAAAAGAATTTAGGAATAAATTGAGCTTGGAATGTAATTATCATTGGATTTCGGCCTACATCTCAACCTTTTGAATCTTGAGTCGTCGTCCATCAACTTAGACACGACCGACTCCAAGGGACGCTCAAAGTCGTCGGAATAAGATCTAAAACCCATGGCCTTTGTATCGGCGAAGTTGTGGTTCTTCTTCGCCATTGGATGGAGGAAATTAGGCCAGGGTTGCAAAAATCGATCGGCGCATTGGAACTTGAAAGTGTCAATTATGGTTTTTTCGTTATTTATTTATTGTAAATAAAATTTAAGAAGAAAGGAAAAGACGTAATTTACTTCACTTAACGGAGAAAATGACGTTTTTCATCAAAATGGGTGGTTAAATGTACATAATTACAAATAAGGGGTGGTTAAGTGTAGAAAAAAATATAAAGGGTGGTTAATTGCAACATGTGTAAAATAAAGGGTGGTTAAATGCAATTTCCCCTTTATTTTTATGTTGCTAAGGTTGGGCCAGGAACGGACGCAGAATTTAATTTTAGGGTGGATTAATTGTCACTAATTTTTTTTGGTGAGCTAAATTACCTTAATAAAACTAATTTAATACTAAATTTACCTTATTTTTATTTTTTTATTATAAAATTTATCATATTTTCATTATTTTTTATTTTTTTAGGGCGGACTAAAGCGTACCCCAGCCTGTCGCTAGGTTCGTGATTGGGTTGGGCTGGACGGTTTTCTCCTTCTCCTAATCTTGGTACGTACAAAGCTATGGCCACCTGTAAGTTGCTCACCATTAGATTCTTAGACTTCTACTATTGAACTTTTTTTCTGTGTATTAAGGATTTTTTGGGTAGGTTTTGCTTATTAGTGCACATGATTGTATGGGAAGTTTTTTGTAACGTGTAATGACTCTTGTCTTTACTTATATACTAGTGTAAGGGCCGTACCCTGTACGGATTTTATTAAATTTAAATCAAATAAATAAGTATATAATTTTATATTTTTTAAATTAAAATTCAATTTAAAATTTTGTACATAAATATGGATCAATGTCAATCATTTAAAAGATAGTGTAAATTTCTATCTTTTTTAAATCAAAATACAATTTTTACAAGAAATTTTACATAAATAGATCATTGTAAATTCAAATAAATTAAATATGAACATAATAAATTTATATCTTAGTTAAAAAACTATTCTATCTAAAAATAAAATAAATATTCTAGAATTTGTATGATAATATAAGAAAATATGCTAATGATTTTCCTATCTATTAAAGTATATCTAAAAATAAAATATTATTTAATAATGGAATTTTCTATCTTATATTCTAAAAACATGGATAAGAATTTATCATATCCAAAAATAAAAGAATAGTTTAAAACAAAGGAATAATGTGGTCCAATCTAAAAGTTACATGTGTTGTTTAATAATTTTTTTAACCTTCGCTTTAGGTTATACTTATATAATTGAGTTATTTGTTTACTTATTTATTTTTCATCACCCGTATATTATACGGGTTCAACACTAGTTATAATTAGGCCTTGTTTCACTTGTAGTTAGAAAGAGATTTTTGGGTGTAAAGTGATTTTTAGTGTCTTGAAAAACGTAAAAAGTAGAGAGAATTACACGGATTTCAAGAATATTAAAAGTAATTTTTGGATAGAAAGGGATTTTGGAAAAAAAGTAAAACAAGCCCTTAATTCATCAGCGACACTTTATATATATATCGAGTTTGGAGACACATGCACATACATAATTAAACGTATCGATTCACTTATAAAATTAAATGACCAATACTTTTAGTATGTTAAAACACGTAATCAAGCCACTTCGAATCCCAGATAATTAAGGATCGAGTGCTGTTCTAACTGACCGATATCACTACATAGTACATACTCTTCACCAAAGAGTAAAACCTTAATCACCCTCCCGTCCCATGCAAAGCACTATTATAACGTACTTGCTAGAATAGGAAAAAAAAATAAAGAAAAGAAAATTAACTCTTAGACATAATTTTTTTTAATATCATTAATATATCCCCAGTAGAAATTTCAGAGGAAAAAATAACCATCTTAACGAACCATGGAACGTTCTTGGATGACGTCATCGAACGAGAGCCTGGAGACCCACTTCGTGAGCGACCTGGCGTGAGCCAACGACGCCGATCGGCGGCTCCTCAGCGATGCCGCGGCTCGTCGGCTGAACTTCTCCGCGGTGAGGTCGGCCACGAAATCGCGGAGCCGGCGCATGGCGAGCTCGAGCGTCGACTCGGGGACGTTGGCGAAGCACATGCGGAACCAGCCCGGCTCATCGCAGTGGCAAGCCGAGCCGGGCGAGACGTTGAGCCGGACCTCGTAGAGGATCTTCTTCCAAAGATCGAGCTCCCCTTGCACGCTTTTCTCCTTGAGCATGTGCCTCATGTCGACCCAGCAAAAAAGGCCGGCGTTGGAGCCGGCCAGGCAGCTTATCCCGGCGCTCTCGAGCCCCGCCGCCATCTCCTCCTGGCGCTGGCGGAGGCGGCGGCGGTTCTCGGCGTCGTAGGCGGCGGTGAAGCCCCGGTCGGCGAGGAGCGCGGCGAGGAGGTGCTGGGTCTGGGAGGAGACGAGGCCGAAGCTGGACATTTTGGTGGCGGCGGAGACGACGGCTTCGTCGGACGAGTAGACAGAGCCGACTCGGAAGCCGGGCAAGCCGAGGTCCTTGGAGAGGCTGGAGATGACGTGGACGCGCTCCGCGAGGTTGGCGTCGTGCTTGAAACGCTTCTCGGTGAGGAGGGGCTCCATCACGCTGACGTAAGCGTGGCCTGGGAAGACGGTCCCCGCGTAGATCTCGTCGCTCACGAGGTGGAGGCTGCGGGAGGCGATGAAGGAGAGGAGGAGGGTGATTTCGTCACGTGACAGGGTGGTCCCCAGCGGGTTGGAGGGGTTTGTGACCAAAATGCCCTTGACTCGGAGCTCGCGCTTCTTGGCGGTCTGGTAGGCCTCTTCCAGGGCGGTCTGGGTGATTCTGAACCCGGTCGAGCTGCTGCATTTGATGGGGACTATTTCGACCCCGGTTCGCCACTTGAGATCTCTGTCGAAGCCAGGGTAGTATGGGGCTGGGATCAGGAAAGCGTCGCCCGGTTCGGCGAGGCAAAAAATGAGAGTCTCGTTGGCGGCGGTCGCGCCCGCGGTGAGGACCAAGTTGTCTGGGTTGAAGCTGACTTTGTTTCCTCGTACTTGTGACATGTAATCAACCATGGCCTGTAGGAAAGGAAACCATTAATTGATTATGTTAGTGCTAATTATAAATTATTCTCGGTGATCATGCTAGTATATATGTATACATATATACATAGTGGCTAGCTAGCACTTACTTTCTTAAACTCGGGAAGGCCGTGGTAATCTTGGAAAAGGGCAAGATCCTTGAAAACGAGCTTGCCATCTTTCTTGAACCCGGCTGCGTCCGGGTTTTGCTCGAGGCATGATTCAAGGAGATCGAAGGACAGCTGCAAATTAACCCACTTCAAAAATTAATTAATTTATCCAAATCGATGAAAACCGGTTTAGTATAGTATATTAATGGGTTTGATTAAGTATAGAAGTATAGATATACCTGATTCTCAGCAAGGCCCATTTGGATGATACCGTTGGGGTTATCGGTATCATGGTAAGGATTCTTCTCGTATTCTTCCCATCCGAGGAAGTAAGAGGAATCTTGGCCGTGGTTGTTGGTGGACGCCATGCTCGATAGCTGCTTCATTTCCCCCCCCCCCCCTCTGTCGCTAGCTAGCTTTGAATGATGGATGAATTAGCTAGTTGGTTAAATAACTACTGTAGATGGAGGGTTTGAATTAAGAAGAAGGGATGTATGAAATGGAGTGTGTTTGGGGTTGATTAGAAAGTCCAGAAAGTGGATGTTCGAGTGAGGAGTTTGGAAGCAATCGAAAGGGTATTTATAGGAGTAATTAATTAATTGGAATTATTTGAGGGGAATGGATGAATATTGAAAGATGCCACATCAGCAAACGCTTTTGACTTGACTTGGCCACACCCCCACAAATAAGGGGACACAACAAATGTCCCGGTTTGTATCAATTCTTCGGCATTTGTCGCCTAATTACTCCAATTCTGCCTTTGCACCCTAATTTTAATCCTTATTACACATATAACATGTAGAATTTTAGGAAGGTTAAGTTTGTTCTACCAAAAAACAAGAAAGCTTAAGTCTTTGTGTGTCTAAATAAATGCTTTCCACATTACGAGCGAACAAGAAATCAAAGCCTCCTAATGATCATGATCGAATTCCTATTTGTTTATTTACTATTAATGATTATTTGGTACATTTTAGGGTATGATTAGCTCTTTCACATTGATTAATTCTAAAAGCTTGTAGAGTTTATTTTATATGTTTTTGAAGTGAGATTTTAACTTTCTGGGAATATTCTCATTATAATTAAAAAATAAAAAGTCCGCTTAAGTCTCCGGCCAAATAAAATCATGCGCCGAATATCTCAAATCGTTAGTACCGAATTGAAGAATTTTATATTACTCCATACTTAATAATTACGTACATCTAGTTCCATTAGTTTTAATTGAGCTTTAATGCTCAAGTTGTATACTACGACGCTTTAATTAATGCCTAATTAAGTACTACTATGGGCGTCTAGCCCTCCTTGCCAAAAACAATAGTAATAGTATCTCATGTTTATTTTTATCATCGATCTTAGTTCTTAGGTGAGTCAACAAACAATTTAATTAGTTATTAGAATTATCAGTGTTGCCCCACCCACACAAATATACAATTTCTCTCAATTGTGATAACAAGAGTTTCAACTCTTTAGGTTTGGATCTAATTACTATATAAAAATTATTTTAATGCATGATCATTACATTTTTTTCTTACTATATTTTGTATGGTACGTATATGATATAATAATATCTTATCAAATTCACTTTTAAGTTGATAAGGAAATATATATTCTACCAGAACCAAAATTGTTCTTAGAACTGACCCAACTAATTAACTAAACCCATTATTAGGAAGACATAATTTAATCAACCTCAAATAATTAACCGCGTTTTAGAGTAATGGTTAGCATTGGCAAGTATATCATTGATGGTACTGCTACAGAACATGTCAAATGCATCGTGTTTTTTTTGTTGGGGTGCCAACATAAGTTTGACCAATATATTTATCTTGTTCAGACCAAGCACAAGTAAGGCAAAAGAACGCAAAAGTCATGTTTGAGCCATCATGAATGAACGTACATATAAGCTGAATATATAGGCACACTGGTATTGGAGTTGTATATTTTCCATAAAAACATATACTAATGATTCCTGTTGCACACTCATATTAATAGTTACCATAAATATAGTTATAACAAAAAGCTCTACTAATCTAGACCCGGCCGGTGGCAATTATGTATCTACTAGAACTGAATTTGATGCAGACATAAATTAGTTAGGCGAGTGCAAAGATTAGTTCTAAGTTTTTGATACAAAATTCTATAAGAAAATGTATATGCAATTTTGGTGAAGGAAGCTTCATGTATGTTTCAATGTTTCCCTATAGCAGATTAGCTAAAAACCGTAGAGCATGGGTTCGTGCATTCATGTTCTATTTTTCCTTTTTTTTCGAACCTGTTATGAAAAGATTTATGAAAGCAAGATCACTTTAACTTTTGGGAAAACACTTAAACAAACTTTATGAGGACTTTTAGATCATTAGAAGAGAGGGAGGGAGAGTAAGAACTTTAGAGAGTGTATTTCTTACTCTACTTTGGTGCAAGTTTTACAATGGATGATGGCTATATTTATAGGCCAAAGGTGAGGTAAAAACTTAGGTGAATCTCCATGATTTATGCATGAAAATAAGGAGGTGAAGAAGGTGAATAATTCACCTTGTACAAGTTACCTCCAATCATGCATTATACAATACTACATGTTCAATCATCTATGGATACAAGCAATAGGTAAAACTAAGGGTAACTTGTATACATGTGTGCATACATTCATAACACTCCCCCTTGAATATTCACCTTCTTTTGATGTTGTGGGATATGGATAGACGTTGCCTCATTAAAAACCTTGTCAGGAAAAACCCAGTGGGATAAAAACCTGAAGGAAGGAAAAAAAAAAGAGTACAACCATTGATCCCATTTGTACGCCTTGATGCTGCCTCATTAAAAACCTTGTCAAGCAAAACCCAGTGGGATAAAAACTTGATCGAAGGGAAAAAGAGTGCAGCGCGTATGATACTCCCCCTGACTTCAACATATGTCTCGAAGGGCTGCACATTCCAATTCTGGATACCAGTTCTCCAAATTTCTTGGGGATTAAAGACTTTGTGAACAAGTCAGCCAAGTTGTCATTTGACCGAATTTGTTGGATGTCCACTTCACCAGCTTCTTCCAATTCACGAGTGGAGAAGAATTTTGGAGATATGTGCTTTGTGCGGTCTCCTTTGATGTAGCCCTTCTTCATCTGAGCAACGCATGCTGAGTTGTCCTCATATAATATTGTTGGATCATCAGTGATTGGCTTCATTCCACTTTCTTTCTAGATGAATTGAATCATTGCTCGAAGGGACACGCATTCTCTTCCTGCCTCATATAAAGCAATTAATTCTGCTTGGTTTGATGATGTGGCAGTCACAGTCTGCTTTGTTGATCTCCAAGAGATGGCAGTGCCTCCATATGTGAACACATAGCCATTTTGCGATTTGGCTTTGTGTGGGTCAGACAAGTACCCTGCATCTGCATATCCAGTTAAGGTCGCATCCCTTTGATTACGATAATACAACCCAAGATCATGTGTTCCTCGGAGATAGCGGAATATATGTTTGATCCCGTTCCAATGTCTCCTTGTGGGTGCATTGCTATACCTAGACAACAAATTTACTGCAAAAGCAATATCTGGCCTCGTATTGTTAGTTAAGTACATTAAAGCACCAATTGCACTTAAATATGGTACCTCAGGACCAAGAACCTCTTCGTCCTCTTCTCGGGGACGAAATTGATCCTTTTCTACATTGAGGGATCGAACTTCCATTGGAGAGCTCAAAGGGTGTGCTTTGTCCATGTAAAATCTTTTAAGAACTTTCTCAGTGTAATTAGACTGATGGATAAAGATTCCATCCCTTAAGTGCTCAATTTGTAAGCCAAGACAAAGCTTCGTTTGTCCGAGATCTTTCATCTCGAATTCTTTCATCAAATATTTCGCAGTATCTTGAAGCTCATTTGGAGTTCCGACGATGTTTAAATCGTCAACATAAACTGCGATAATAGTGAATCCCTTTTCGGATCGCTTGATGAAAACACATGGACAAACGGTGTCGTTCTTGTATCCCTCTTTCATGAGGTATTCACTGAGGCGATTGTACCACATTCGTCCAGATTGTTTTAGTCCATACAATGACCTCCTCAATTTTATGGAAAACATTTCTCGAGGTCCACAATTATTGGCCTCAGGCAGCTTGAGTCCTTCGGGGACTCTCATGTAGATGTCTGTATCAAGTGATCCATATAAATATGCGGTCACGACATCCATGAGGCGCATTTGTAACCTTTCAAAGACAGTCATGCCAATTAGGAATCTCAATGTAGTTGCATCAACTACCGGAGAGTATGTTTCTTCATAATCAATTCCATGGATCTGAGAAAAACCTTGTGCTACAAGCCTTGCTTTATACCTTACAATTTCGTTTTTCTCATTTCTTTTACGTACAAAGACCTATTTATAGCCGACTGGTTTCACACCATTTGGTGTATGAACTACTGGTCCAAAGACCTCTCGCTTTTCAAGCAATTTTAGTTCTGCCTGAATAGCCTCTTTCCATTTTGGCCAATCATTTCTTCGTCGACATTCATCGACCGATTTTGGCTCAAAATCATCATCTTCAATTACAATATTACTAGCCACTGAGTAGGCAAATACATCATCGACAATTACATCTTTTCGATTCCATTGCGTGCCTGTTGACACATAGTTTATGGAAATCTCAAAGTTGTCGATATCATTATTCTTGTCTAGAATATCATCCTCTGTTGAGGTATTCTCATTTTCAATATCTTTGCCTTCACCATCATTCTCATGATCCATTGTGGCTTCTCCTGCTATACCCTTTTGGCTTCTTCCCTTTCTCGGTTTCAAATCTTTTGAGCCTAATGGTCTACCACGCTTTCGACGTGTTGTAGACTCGCTTGCGATGGATGCATCTGGCAATCCATTGGGTATTTCAATTCTTGCTGGAGCATTTGCTGCAGGTATATGTGATTTAGTTACCTTCTGTGTATCAGTAAATGCATCTGGTAACTGATTTGCTACATTTTGCAAATGAATGACCCGTTGTACTTCTTGTTCACACATTTTTGTTCTTGGATCAAGATGGGATAATGCAGTTGCATTCCATGTGATTTCTTTCACATGTGGGTCCCCATTTTTCTTTTCTCCCCCTAAGGCTGGGAATGTATTTTCATCAAAATGGCAATCAGCAAATCTAGCTGTAAATAAATCACCAGTTGTTGGTTCAAGATATTTGATTATCGAGGGAGACTCAAAACCAACATAAATTCCCAATCTCCTTTGGGGTCCCATCTTTGTGCGTTGAGGTGGAGCAATAGGGACATAAACCGCACATCCAAATATTTTTAGATGTGAAATATTTGGCTCCTTACCAGACACAAGTTGCATAGGGGAATGTTCATGGTTTGCACTTGGCCTTAATCGAATTAAGGTTGCTGCATGTAATATTGCATGTCCCCATGCCGATGGTGGTAATTTTGATTTCATCAATAATGGTCTGGCAATTAATTGCAATCGCTTTATCAATGATTCAGCAAGACCATTTTGTGTGTGAACATGAGCCACTGGATGCTCTATATCAAGCCCAATTGACATACAATAGTCATTGAATGTTTGAGATGTAAATTCTCCTGCATTATCGAGCCGGATTTTCTTTATTGTATAATCCGGAAATTGGGCCCTCAATCGGATTATTTGGGCAAGGAGTTTAGCAAATGCAACATTTCTTGTTGATAGTAGGCTTACATGTGACCAACGTGTAGATGCATCAATTAGCACCATGAAGTATCGGAATGGTCCACATGGTGGAGCAATTGGCCCACATATATCTCCTTGGATTCTTTCTAAGAATGCAGGATTTTCACTTGCAATCTTGTTTTTAGAAGGCCTGATAATTAGCTTTCCAAGTGAGCAAGCAGTGCAATTAAAATCACTGGACGGAAGAACCTTAATGTATGTCCAAGTGAGCTCTTTATGATTTTGTGCATCATTACTGCCCCTGGATGACCCAATCGATCATGCCATAATGTGAATGTAGTTTGGTCGTATGACCTTTTGTTAAACATTGCATTGACCTCAAACGGATAAATGTATGTATGATATAATCCGGAGGTTTGCGTTGGCATCCTTTCGAGAATCTGTTTATGGCCAGATTCATGTTTTATGATGCACAAGTATTCTTTCCCATTTTCATTCATGGTTTCCATATGAAACCCATTTAGACGCACATCTTTAAAGCTTAGCAAATTTCTTCGAGATTTACTCGAATATAGTGCGTCATTTATTACTAGCTTTGTTCCCTTTGGGAGTAGAATGACAGCTCTTCCAGAGCCTTCGATGAGTTTTGACACACCGGATATTGTAGTGACATTGCCTTCAAAGGCTCTTAATTGAGTAAAGTGTTCTTTACTCCTCAAGATGGTGTGTGTTGTCGCACTGTCCAAAAGACATTGCTCCTTCCCATCGGGTTTCACTTTAGGTAAGTCCATGTTTTCTTGGTGATTAGTGAAGCTCAATTGGTAATTAGAGACTCGTGCTGATAACGTGTTATGAAAAGATTTATGAAAGCAAGATCACTTTAACTTTTGGGAAAACACTTAAACAAACTTTATGAGGACTTTTAGATCATTAGAAGAGAGGGAGGGAGAGTAAGAACTTTAGAGAGTGTATTTCTTACTCTACTTTGGTGCAAGTTTTACAATGGATGATGGCCATATTTATAGGCCAAAGGTGAGGTAAAAACTTAGGTGAATCTCCATGATTTATGCATGAAAATAAGGAGGTGAAGAAGGTGAATAATTCACCTTGTACAAGTTACCTCCAATCATGCATTATACAATACTACATGTTCAATCATCTATGGATACAAGCAATAGGTAAAACTAAGGGTAACTTGTATACATGTGTGCATACATTCATAACAGAACCGACTTTTTACCTTTCAAGGCCCAAACTTTTCTTTGTTTCCTAAAGCAAAAACCAAGATCAACAAGCTTTAAGACATCTACACAAATGAGTAAGCTTGTGTTTGACAAGCCACTTAAATTAGGATATTTCCTAGAGTACAATCTATTGAAATTTAAATATGTGTTTAGTATGATAAATTTAAAACGTTTGTTTTCTTATTAGAAATTGTAAATGAATTTTGTATATATGAGCTAGTAAATAACTAAAAAGTATTTTCTGTAAATATCTTCTTAACTTTTTTATTTATCTTTATTTTTTAATTATAGTTTTTATTTTTACTATAATGGAAGAATCTATATTAGTCTAAAGACATAATTTTCGTGTGGATTGGGGAGTAAGATACCGCTTGTTTGGGTGATAGGCAATTTCGACCGACCCTAGAGGAGGATTTTCAGCCCCCTACCCTCTTTCTTCCATTATAAATACATGTCTTCACCATGTATGGTAAGCACATTTTTAACTCGCTCGCAAGTCTTACCTTTACCTTGACATTAAATCGACAAACTGCACTTTTGACTTAGGCATCGAAGGTGGATTAGGGAGACCCCGCTCTCTGTGTCCATTGTTTTGCAGATTCTAGGTTGAAGAAAAACTTCGGAACGAAAGGAGAAGAGGCAAAAATCAAGAGGAGCATTCGTTAGGGCAAAAAGGCGAATTTTTATGCACTAACAATTGGCGCCATTTGTAGGAAGTGAAAATTTAAATCCACGAAGACTTTCCACACAAAAAGTTTCCATGGTTAGCAAAGCAGTAGAAGAGTGTCGCCTCGGGGTTCGCGCGAATCCTAGGCAAAATCGTGAATGCGGCCAGCGTCAAACGTAGCCATTCGAGCCATGTCCTCGACGGCGCTGGAGCAAGATGCGAACTTGTCGGCCCCTTGTCGACCAATCCACTTCCTTCTCGAACACAATGGCCATTTGAGAGATGGGTAGGGTTCGAGTGCGGGCTCGACGACCCAAAGTCGAAAACTTGGTCGATAATCGCATGTCGACGATCAACCACCATCGAAGCAATGAAAACATAGCAACGATGAACTAGCAACTTTCTAGAGCGAAGAAAAGACTCACGCAAGAGGCGACGGTCGGGATTCACCAGATCAGGCGCGTGCAACGTCCGAATTCGACCACCAGATCTACCTAGTTGCGGCTTGCGAAACCGCGATCGCGGCTCTCCCGAGTCCGAATTCGATCGCCAGATTGACCGCGATCGCAACTCTCCTAAGTTCAAGCCTGATCGTCAAATCGACCACGAGTGCGACTTGTGAAACCGCGATCGTAGTACTCTTGATTCGAAGACTCGCGAAGTTCGCTGCGTCAAGGCGGGCTGAAGGACTTGAACGACATAGGCTAGGAGCCGAGTGAGAAGTCCATCAACGAACTACGAGAGATACTCGTAGGAGAGGATGAGCCCGAAAAGAAGTTCTTCTTCGAGGCCATTCTCTTAGAAGACGGACTTCAGCCATATTTTATTTACTTCGAAGAAATCGTAAAGTCTTCGCATGGAGCCCATACAACATGCCTGTAATAGACCCGAAACTTTCTTGCCATAGGCTGAACGTTCTCTTAAACGCAAAGCAAATCGTACAACGAGCAAGACGATCCTCTATTCAACATGTTGTGGCTGTGGTCACTGAAATAAAGAAGTTGCAAGAAGTTGATGCTATACGAGAGGTGTGGCACCCGAATTGGTTGGCAACCACCGTCGTAGTCAAGAAAAAGATGAAAGATTGGAGAGTCTGCGTGGACTTTATGGATCTCAACAGATTATGTCCAAAGAACTTGTTTCCTCTTCCAATGATTGACCAGCTAGTGGATTCTACAGCGGGCCTTGAGCGAATGAGTTTTTAGATGATTTTAATGAGAAATCGATTCACGTAGTTATGGTTTTGGAACCGATCACTGATGACCAAGAAGCGACCTTTCTTGGTCTCGAAGAAACTACAAATTCGCAAACCATAATCGCAGACGATCATGTTCGCGACCCGAACCACGATCACGACCCAATAAACGCGGTTATGGCTCGTAGGGCGATCACGTGAAACTTCAATCTTTTCTCGGAGGATCTAGCCCTAGCGCTCACCGAGCAGGACGCCTTGCTTGAAGACAATCTAAGTCGTGACCAGGCAACACCCGTGAGCGTGGCTGTACCTCGAGCGAGCTAGTGGGGGTCCGACTCAAATGACAGTACCAAGGGTAGACTTTGCTCGACAAGATACTCTCCTATGGAGCAATTGCTTCTAGCCCTAGTCGATCATTACATCTAGCAAGCTCAATCACTACTTTCAAGAGCACCCAATGCAAGTCATTACGGCCTATCTTATCTGAGCACTCCTCCCAAGCTCAGGTCTCGTTGGATGGGTCGCAAAGTGGGTTGGGGAATTGGGACAATATCAGTATACGACATCGAGTACATCACTCAGACTGCTATAAAGGGACAAGTGTTGGCGAATTTCGTAGTCGAGTTCTCCCGCATACCAATCGAAGCCCTGAGCGCGACAAAAAAATTCGGGGTCACAAGTAATCTCCAAAATTGTAGAATTCCTTCGACAGCCGAAGCCACAGATGACCTCCAAAATGGGAACATTGCCCTGTTGCAGAGCGTCATGGCTCGTGAAAACCGCAATCGCGGTTTACCCCTTGATTGTAGCAAATCAGGAGCGGATCCTTGAAATTGATGGCGCGAGTAAAAATCAAGGATCTGGAGCTGGTATTGTACTTACTTCACCTATCGGTGAGGTGCTTCAGCTTGCCATCCATCTTGGCTTCGACACTACCAACAACGAGGCTGAGTACGAAGCGTTGATACTTAGATTAGAAACGACAAATAGTCTCGACATTGCCAGCCTAGTCGTTTTATCGAACTCACAACTGATAGCGAATCAAGTGCTGGGGCATTACGAATCCAAAGGGCCGAAGATGCTCAAATATATGGAGAAAGAGAAAGCTATGTTGGAAGAGTTCAAGCGGTTTGAGCTTAGACAATGATCGTGCGATCAAAACAAGTCCACTGATGCCTTAGCAATGTTGGTTGCTTGTTTAGGAGGCTCGCTCAAGACCTCAATACATGTTGAAGTCTCGAGATTTCCAACAATTTGGCGCAAAATCAAAATCACAAACCATGTGATGCGACCCTAGGGTCACAATGGGTGGATCTAGGCTCGAAATTTTCGGATCTTCTCCGACAATAGTAACCGGATAGGTTTGAGGCCGAAGCCTAGACTTTGAGATTGAGAGGTGAAGTGAGGATTGAGAAGGGGGCCTAGTTTGACGTAGGCCAGGAGAATATGGGGTCGGGAAGTGAATAAGGTGACGCCCGGGCCAAAGGGGAGTCCCTTGAAAGGAGTCCCGAGTGCCTCTAATATAGAGAGAAAACTCGAAACCCTAGGTACAAAGAAGGGGATCAGATTGGGCCTAGCATGCAATCAAGGCCCACATCCGAAAAGCCCATAAATCTAATATAGTAGCTAATATAAATAGAAAGGTGCAACAAACCCTAATGGGCCTTATTCTACCATAATGGGTCGGTCTCTTAAGCATAAGAGAACACACGCCTAAAATAGTAAAGATGGAATATAAATGAAGAAAATAGAAATAATATAATAAATACATAAAATGAGACTTAAATCCTAAACGAAGGGGGTCTCCAAGGTCTAGGCCGTCTCGGAATGGTAGGAGCTGGGTCCGAGCCTAGACAGGGTCGCATCATGAGCCATCGCTTAGACCGTGTGAGACACGGTTTGAGAGGGAGGAAGAAGCTATGGACGATGATGATGATGAGACTAAGGCAGCTACAGAGGCGGACATGGAAGATCTCGACATCGAAGAAGACGACCTCGATACTGAAATTCTGGGCAACAACAGCTTCGTTAACGAGCCCACCAGGGTCATTAACGACCATTTCGAGGCTATTGCCGAGGCACACAGCTTCAGTAACGACCCCCCACAACCACCTGTCGAGCCACATTCCTATGGTCTTGTGCCTTACAATTTGGTAATTTTTCAAGATTACTTCCAGCCTCACAACCACTATCAACCACCTCCTCAACCCGCTTACACTAGATCGAGTATCCCGCCTCCATGGGCCAAAGATCTTTCGTCTCAGATGCAGCAGATTAACCTTCAACAGACACACATCCACCAGAGGATGGATAGGTGGGAGAGTGTCTATTCTGCTCGCATGGCGTTCGATGATGCGAGGCATCGGCATCAGCAAAGAGAGGCGGATGATGCGGAGCGCTGGAGGATAATGTATGACTTTATGAGGAACTTTGAGCACCGGTTTCCACCACCAGGGCGCTGATTCAGTTTGAGAGTTGTGTCTTTTCTGCTTTGAAAATCTTGTAAGTTTTTCTTTCTTTTTCTTTTTCTTTTCTATTCTTTTCTTCTTATTATTTTATTACAGTGGGGACATTTTAATTTTAAGTATGAGGTGGGAAAGGGTAGAAAACTTGTGTCTTGTTTGTTTGTTTGTTGTGTCTTGTGTTTTAAGTATTTCTTTGTTTCATAAAAAATCAAAAATCACAAAAAAAAATTGAAAAAATTTGAAAAATTCCATAATTAGTTTTAGAATGGATAGATACTCTTTTTCTTATGGTTCTATGATAGTAATTGCTAGCATGATCATATAATTCCTTGTAAGGATGTCTTTGATAGTATAACCTGATTCTCGATATGAAGTTGTTTTTATAGAGGAATAGCATTTGATGAAATTGAGCATGTATACTTTTTAGCATAAGTGATGCAATCCAACAAATTAATTGCCTTGTGAGTTATTTTTGGCCTTATAGCGAGAATATCAAATATCCCTCTTCTTTTCTTGTGTGATTTACTCTATTTATGCGTATTATCTCTTGAAATTGTGATGGTTATATATTTCTTGAGGCCTATATAAGATTTATAGTTCATTACTTGTGAAAATCATATGATAGAGATCTTATTTCATAAGCCCTATTAATCCTTATCCACCCTTACATTATCCTTCTTTTTGAAGCAATTTGAGCCTGAAGCCTTTTATTTGTAGCTCCACAAAATTGTTCTCTAGCCGAGATAAGCTTGACCCTATCCGGGGATTAGGACTTAGATTGGAGAGGCTTATTTTGTTGAGTGAAAAGATGATATGATTGGTTCGAAATTAAGGGGTTTTGGAAGGGGTAGATTGGAAGTCTCTTGTGTTGATAAGAAGAAAGATCTCTTGGTAAGAAAGGATGCATAAAAGGAAGTTGTTTGTTGAAAAGAAAAAAAAAGAGAAAAGGAGAGCGTTCACGATGAAGCTCGTTAACGACCCTGCTGGTTCATTAACGAGGTTGCGCGAGGAAAATATATGAAAGAAAAAAAAAGAAAAAAGAGAAAGGAAGTAAGATATGCATTAGTGTTTAAAAGATAAGCTGGAGATTCTTTTGAGTTATTTTATGAGACTTTTTAGGATATATTGGGTGAGTGAAGAGATGAGTGTACATAATGAGAGTGAGTTTGGTATGTTCTTTATGAGATTTTTGGTGAGATGTGTGAGTTTTAGGAGTCTTTGATTCCCGGATATTATTAGCACCACATAGCCATAATATTTCCACACCTTATTTGCCTTTACCAAGCCCCATTACAACCCGGTCGAATGGAAACTTTTATGAAGTTTTTCATTACCTAAGTTCTCTTGATGATTTTTTTCTTGTTTTGACAAATATTAGGTGGAGAGTTTGGTGATATAAGTTCCAATTTCTATGAGTTTTTGTATATAAGATGAGTTGAGAGGTGAATTTATAAGCCTAACCACTTGAGAGTTGAGTGAAACACATATATCCCTTGCGAGGTTGGATTGTATTTGCTTATGTCTATTAAGTGCTCATATATGTGTGATGATGTTAATAGTCATTTTCTATTTTCTTCTATGTTTTGATGTTGCTTTTAAAGTTTATGGCTACTTGCTTGATGAGCATGGTTGTTTGGTTTTGATTTGTGTTTAGTGATTGCTTGAGGACAAGCAAGTCTAAGTATGGGGTATTTTGATATTCGTGTTTTTAGTCTAGTTTTTTTTTTGTGTTTCTTAAATTGTTTAGGTTTAGTTTTAGTAGTTTTTAGAGTTAGTTTGGTGTGTTTTTGGATAAGTTTGCATATTTTGTGAGAAGTATGGAAGCTACTCCATTTTGTGTCTTTTTGTAGGTTTTTAGCAGGAAAGAGCGCTTTTTGGATGGATTGGAGTGCTATGGTGGAGATCGGAAGAATATGAGAATAAGGAGGTTAAAGTCCAAGTTTTAAGTGAAGAAGAGTTGAAGAAAAGTCAAACCCAAGGCTCGTTAACGAACCTGTGAAGGGTCGTTAACGAGGCATAAAGATAGAATTTTCTAGCGGATTTTGTGATTCCTACCGACCCTGTGCGGAAGCCGTTAACGAAGGCTCCGTGTCGGTAGAGTTTTAAATGATTTTAGGGTTGTTATATCTTATATCTTATATCTTGTTATCTTTTTAGAGTATGTCATTATTAATTTGATTGGGGTGAACTCAATGATGTGTAGGTAGAAAAATCTATTAAATTGAACAATCTATTGCTTGAAGCTTTGTTTGATTCAATCCTAAATGCTTATAGCCTTAGTAACTTTTGTGAATGAGAACTTGTCAAAGTTTGAGACTGAAATGTAATAACTTTGATAAGTAGTAAGACAGAGAATTGAGACTAAAAAGTACTTTTTCTTGTTGGAACCCTAGGATTTGAACCTGAGTTTTCTCTATTACGAAAGTGTTATGAATTCTCTTGTGGAATAACAATTGTCATAGAAATCTTAAGACTAAGTTGGTTTTGCAAGTAACGAAAGCGGATGTTGAATCAATTTGATCTTAAGTTCTAACTGCTTAAAGATCTAGATTTTAATTGCAAGTCATGAAAATGGATGTTTAATTGAGTCTAGATAAGTTTGCTAACATTCAAAAGAACTTAGTGGATACAGTAGACAATTACCTTAAAAGAAAGTCAAAATTAAGATTGCGCAATCATCTTTATAAATCTACCGAAGTATTGTTGTGGAGATCCTTGATCTTAGAAGCTTTTCTTTCATTGATATCCTCTTATATTACATATTTGCCTATCACGATTAGTTCATAGCTAAAATCACACCTCAATCTTTTCTTATTCTTACGACTTGGTCTATTGATTTGACTACAATTGATATTACTTAGTCTCAGTGTTCGACACCTTGTTATTGCAACCGATCTCGTACACTTGCGGGGTAAGATTTTGCCTATCAAATCCTTTTTATTAGGAGTTCTACTAATTGGGTTATTATACAAACCACCGTTACATTTCCTAAAGCATTATTTTGCCAATTCCAAAAGAGAAATTTGTGATGCTACATCAAGATTGGTAATCTGAAATCACTTAGGTGAGGTTATTACAATGGATGTAGTATTAGTCACTAATGGAGTGTAGTTAAAGCAGAAGTTGTTGCAATAAACGACGCAATGTGTACGGTTAAGGAGACAATTTAAGAAAATTGAATTGGAAGGATATAATCTCTTAGTAATTAACGCTCTTATGGGTATTCGATCGTGTTCATGACTGGTTGAAATGATAATTGCATACTCTTTGTGAATTTGCAATCTTTCGATGCTGATAAAATTAAACAAGTGCCTCGAGAATGCAATGTCATTGCTGATTTTATTGTGTGTTTATGTCACTCGTTAAATGACAACGGGCAAAATTTTAAGTTCTCATCCGAAAGGTCGCACTAGGTTGAACCCTTATGACTTTTGCTTCTTTATTTTATAATTTTTTTTATATGTGTTGTGGATGGTCTTATTAGTCAAGTTGGATGATTTCCACTGAGTTAATGAGTTAATTTCGAATTCTATTCTTCCGGCTCTAAACCCTCCCTAGCTCTGCCATCCACAATTTATGGGCCTCGTGACAGGGACAAAGTTAGCCCAGTTCACTACATGCATTGCTCAGCAGACCAGAAGCCCATCTATGGCTTCTCTTTGTATAGTGAGATACAAATTACAAATACAATCCAAATCCTCCAATTCAATTGCCAGAAAAAACATCAGCTTTGGCGCTTCTCTTGGCTGTCTTCTCCTTCCTCGCCGGCTCGCCGCCAGGTCTGTGGTGTCTTCTCCTTCCTTCTCTCATTCTTATTCTTGTTTTTCATTCTTTCTAATTTTTATGTTAACGGCTTGAAAGTGTTGCATCCGAAGAATGTGATAGTGTTCACATTGGTGCAGGATTACTAATTTCTACTGTACTGAATTCTACGATACTGTTAACATTGTTGTATTACCAATTTCAATTTTTAGGCTTGAATACTTAAATCCTGTGAAGGATCATTCTATTCACAGGATCATTCTATTGCAGGATTACTGATTCAGGAATTTAATATCTATATTATAGGTTTGGCACAAGAGAAGCTAATTTCTCAATTGGCTTTCTGGCACTCTTTATTGTGATCATGATCTAATTTCTCAATTGATCGGTGAAAGCATACATTGATGAATCAAAAGCTTCCACTGGAATGGATTCTGCAAAATTTCCGGGATGTTTTGAAAGAATGCATCGCTCACAGAGATCTTTCAAAAGGCAAATCTCTCCACACTCTATACATAAAATCTCTGGTTCCTCCTTCCACTTATCTTTCCAACCATTTCGTCCTCCTCTACTCCAAATGCCGCATTCTTTCGGCTGCCCGCAAAGCCTTCGACTCCATCTTATCTCCAAATGTCTTCTCCTACAACACCATCATCTCTGCCTACGGTAAAGAGGGCCAGCCCCGCATTGCCCACCAATTGTTCGATGAAATTCCTAACCCAGATTCTGTATCTTTTAATACCTTGATCTCTGCCTACGCTGACCGCGGAGAATCCAAGCCCGCACTCAATTTGTTTTCTGAGATGAGGCAGATGCGATTAGAGATGGACGGTTTCACTTTCTCTGGCCTTGTCACAGCTTGTTCTGAAGATAGTTTTTTGGTAAGTCAGCTACATTGTTTGGCTGTTGTTGGTGGGTTCGATTCCTATTCTTCTTTGAACAATGCCCTCATCACTTCCTACAGCAAAAACAAGCGTTTGGAAGATGCAGAGAGGGCGTTCTTTGGGATGAATGGGATGGAAGATGAAGTATCATGGAACGCTATGATCGTAGCATATGGGCAGCAAGGCAAAGGATCAAAAGCATTGGGTTTGTTCCAAGAAATGGTAAGGTCATGTATCCGGGTCGACATGTATACTCTTGCTAGTGTTTTGACTGCTTTCACCAATCTTGAAGATAAATCTGGAGGGCTCCAGTTCCATGCTCATCTGATCAAGAAAGGGTTTAATCAAAATCCCCATGTTGGAAGTGGCTTAATTGATTTGTATTCCAAGTGTGGATGCAAAATGGCAGATTGTAGAAAACTCTTTCAGGAAATCCCAGATCCCGATTTGGTTGTTTGGAACACAATGATCTCTGGTTATTCACAAGATGAGCAGGAACCCGAGCAAGCTGTTGGGTATTTTAGGGAAATGCAACGTGTGGGCCACATCCCAGACCATTGCAGCTTTGTCTGTGTAGTAACAGCTTGTGCTAATCTGTCATCCCCGTCCCAAGGGAAACAGATTCACTCACTAATGCTCAAATCCGACATCTCATCAAACCGAATTGCTGTGGAGAATGCCCTTGTTGCAATGTATGCAAAATGCGGAAGCCTCAAAGATTCTAGAAGATTCTTTGACAGAATGGTTGAGCATAATATTGTTTCCTTGAATACAATGATTTCTGCTTCTGCACAACATGGAGACAGTGCAGAAGCTTTGTTTCTATTTGATCAGATGCTTGTTTCGGACCACTTGAAGCCTGACAGTATAACATTTGTGTCTGTTCTCTCTGCGTGTGCCCATTCAGGGAAAGTCGAAGAGGGCGAGAATTATTTTAAGATAATGCAGGAGAATTTCAGGATTGAACCGGAAGCTGAACATTATTCCTGCATGATTGACATGTTTGGGCGAGCTGGAAATTTAACTAAAGTGGAAGAGTTGATTGGGACAATGAAATATAATCCAGGAACAATTGGATGGGCAGCTATACTTAGTGCTTGTAGGAATCATGGGAATATTGAATTAGCTAATAAAGCAGCTAATCAGTTTCTTGAGTTGGATCCTCTGAATGCTGTTCCTTATGTTATGCTAGCAAATATTCATGCGAGCGCAGGAAGGTGGGAGGAGTTTCAGTCTGTTAAGAAGGAGATGAAAGATAGAGGAGTGAGGAAGAAACCCGGGTTTAGTTGGATTGAAGTGGAGAAGAAGACGCATGTTTTTGTAGCCGAAGAAAGCTCACATCCTATGATGAAGGAGATTTATGAGCACTTGGAGGTGATAATGGAGAGGATAAAGAAAGTCGGGTATGTGCCGGATTTGAGGTGGGCGTTGGTGAAAGATGATGGGATCGGAGTTGTGGAGAAGGAGATGATGCTGGCGCGTCATAGTGAGAAGCTTGCTATTGCGTTTGGGCTTCTTAGAACAAAGGATGGAGAACCGATTGTTGTGATGAAGAACTTGAGAATTTGTGGGGATTGTCATAATGCAATTGGATTCATTTCAAAAGTGTCTGGAAGGGAAATTACTGTTAGGGATACAAAAAGGTTTCATTGCTTCAAGGATGGCAAGTGCTCCTGTGGGGGTTATTGGTAGTAGGCAACTTGAGTTTGGATTCGGTTGTATTGTATTCACAGTTCACACAATTCAAATGTCATGAGAAATGTGATTCTACATGTATAGTGAGTTTCAGCTTGCATATTTTTGAAAGCATTAAAATCTAGTTTTCAACTTGCATATTTTTGAAAGCTTTCTTTGAAATCTAGTTTTCAAATTGCCATATTTTGATTACTATAAGGAAAAAAAAAAAAACCTTTGTTTCAAAACTAAAAACTCAAATATGAACCAAACGAGCACTAGTCAATTAAAGAACAACACAACAACATTCATAGAGAATCAAGTTAAGGCAACAACTACTGTAGTGCTCAAAAATCAAATATTACCAGAGTTCAATTTTGGGATTGTAAATCGTGTACATAAACTTCACAAATTGAGATGGTAATTGCTACATAAATCGAGAGCATTGGTTGAACTTAGTGTAAAGTATAACGGT
This sequence comes from Fallopia convolvulus, assembly GCA_964016875.1. Taxonomy (NCBI): domain Eukaryota; kingdom Viridiplantae; phylum Streptophyta; class Magnoliopsida; order Caryophyllales; family Polygonaceae; genus Fallopia; species Fallopia convolvulus. Next base: position 12,356,442 of record OZ024730.1, read on the forward strand.
AAATATGAATAGAAATACAAACAAGAGTGCTATAACAAATTTTCTACAATAAAACTACCATCATCATACCATAAGTGGTGAGCTCTTGCCTTAGTTTGAAGGTTGTAGCTTTGAGTTCAAAAATCAACTGTATGACTTGAGGTGGAAAACTTGGGAGCTTGACTTGTATCCCTTCTTGGAAGCAGCCTGTTCGAACTTCTTCGTGGCTGTTTCGTTCTCTTCCAAGCCCAGCTGAAGGAAAAACCTTACCCACCAAGAGTGACTCCGCATTTTTGCCTTTTTAAGAAAAAACCATATAAAGGTCAATTATTCTCCATTCTTAAACTATAAAGAGTGTTAAATTTCAATGATTTAGATAGTATATTATTGGAAGTTCATCTTTCACTAATTTGAATGTGAAGAGTCAGTACAAATGCTTCTCATTAAAGCTGTAAGAGGGTTTAAAAAATGATCCAGTCAAATCAAGTAGAAGTCTAGAAATGATTAACTCCGAAATTGCTGAACATATATGAAGATAATGTAATAAACATCTTGAGGAAAGGATGGAACTCTCATGGCTTTTAAACATCATGATGACCCAGAAATATTAGACCAGAGAATTTCTCAAGTGATTAAGCAATCTTTAGGTCATGCATCTTTCACTTGTTCTTCAGCCATAAATTGCTTACTACAGTTGAAAAAAAAAATAGAGAGGAGTAAAAAATGCATAGCTACTAACCGGCCTTCCAAATTTCGATAGCTCAGTAACTCTAGCCCTCTGCTGACCAGGGTGACCTACAAGAACAGTCAAAAGAACAAAAATTAATGATTAATAGGTACTTATATCAATGGGAGAAAAAAAAATGTCACTAACAAGGATATGGTTTGCATCACTAGTAACAGAGGTGTAGAACATTAAATAACCAAGAGAATTTACTATTTCTGCAAATTTTAACTCATAAGCATCAGAATTACCAGTAAATATCACGATGCCATCATTAGCAACCCTTGTCAATTCTGGAAGAGTCTTGTTCAGGTATTTTGGTGACAGGTAGTCTAGTGTATCAGATACAATAACTAAAGAAAATGACTTTGATTGGTACGGCAGTGGAAATTTGATATCTGCAACGCGGACAATGCCTTTCCTCACAAGACTCTTACAGCTAGAATCAACATCCTCAATATCATAAGGTTCAACACCCCATGCTTCAGTATCTGGTTCCTTCAACAATGTAGATACAATTGAACAGGTCTCGGGACCCACATGTAGGACCTTGTGCATGGCATCACCGTAGGCCTTTTTAAGGTAAGGAATTGCCTTTGAAACTTCTAGTGTGCCAGAAAATTGTCCTGAAAATACAGACAAGTTAGCAGGTGTTCGGGGCACAAATAGCTCATTCTTTCTTTCTTTTTAGTGAAAATTGCTCACAATTTAAAGAAAAAGGATAACAATATAGGAACATTCATTGCACAAAGAATCTATCTCGCTGAACACAGTCTATGACTAGACAGGACAACTCCGAAGAGTTAGAAAAGGAAAAACTAAATAAAGTGAAAAACTACTCGGGAGAATTTATCTAGCATAATATCAAATTAAGGTGAATAAGACATTGCAGGTGAGGTAAAAGAGCCATATATATATCCTGTTATATCAACATAATGACCAAAAGATTATGAAGAACAAATCACATTTGGATCACACTAATTCGGGAACACTGACAGTGTTTACAGCTCACCTTAAAATCTTGAATTTATAAGGAAAAAGTTTAGGAACAAAGTAAACAAAAAGAAGAGTTTATTTGATATGTATTTTGGAACACAGTGAGTACGATTAGATCAAATACGACACTTTAAAATTAAGGAAAGCCTAGCACAGTATACAAGTCAAAGTATTTACGATTGTTTACCTTCAATCCTACTGACAACATCCTTGTGACCTGCAGCATAAGATACAATCCAGGTCAGTGACATTTTATGGTGGGATACTGTAACAGAAATGAAAGAGGTGAGAACTATGAGCAAAAGCAAAAGATGTAATGTAGTTTTAATTTTATAGTTGAATCTGTATTTATTACGACTTCTGGAAGATCAAAGGCCCATACCTAAGGCTCAAGCTACACTTCTAACAAATTGCCTAAGATGGCTTCGTTACAATACATCAATTTCCCAATAGGTTAAAGCTGCAGGAGAGTGTTATTGACATTCTCTTCATTTTTTTCACATACCTAAAGTTCTCCTCTTCTAATTTACTCACCTCGAGCGCATCCTCATGCTCATTGGCGTTTATACACTGCCTTGAGATGGATTTAGTCCCTATATCAATTTTGGCGCATTCTAACTAAATTCAGTTATTATTGTCACATAGCTGAATTTCAGTTTTTCATGGGTCTATCGGGCATAACCCCTTTCCCTTGGGCGGGCAGGGGTACCCCCATCTTGACCCCCAAGATTCCGTTGTAGCGGAGCCTCACTGGGTCAATGATGATGATGATGATGATGATAATGAAGTGAAAAATGAATCCTTAATATGACATTCTTAGTTATTTAAAGTCATGCACTGCAAAGTTAAAGCTTATGATCCATATGTAAAGGTAGAGGCAATGAAATACAGACCTGATCCACTATAAAGATAGCCAATAAGTAGGAAGGCACCCTGCAAGTAAAACGAGAAACTAAGTGATGAAGCTGAATGTTCAGTATAAGGATCTTTAGAACAGTACTATTCATATTAGATAATGATATAAAGTTTCATGTTAGACTATAATGTGTACATCTTTCATTGAGCAAGATAATTCAGTTGCTCATGACCATCAAAAATAATTTTTTTTGAAGAAGATAGAAATAGTAGACATGACAGTGGTACCAATAGGACTAGGATGAGTGACAACACAGGAGAGGCACGCGTCTTTGAAGGGAAAGCACCAGCAAAAGGAAAGCTCCCATTGCCCACTAGGCGCCGAGTGTTACTGACTGGTCTCCTCGACATGGCTACTTGTGTGATGCAACAAGAGTCAATCCTAACACTGAGAAATGATAAATTTAGGGTAAGACTCCAGTAGAAATGCTGACTGATTCACATATTAACAATAAGCTGATAAGCATGAATTTGAAGTGTCAGATTCAATTCAACAAAGTGCAAATAAATGGAATCACAAAAATATGAAACGAAATAAGTTCTGAAAAGTCTTTAACTATAAAAGAGGAAATCACAGAGCGTTGCTCAACTAAATTCAAATGAGACAAAATACAATCTTGATATCGTCACCAAGACCAACCATCTCTTATCCTGAAAGATTTGCAAACCACACATCATTTATTTTGGCCGATACCAATGAAGCCTAATCCCATTTGCTTAGATAGTATCTTACGATGTAATGGTAAGCATATGAGCTGCTGCCGATAAATTATCACACAATTCATTGAAACGCTGGAATAGAAGTTGCAAGTTCGTGCAAGTCCCTTAATCATTACGGGATCAAAATGTATCAATAAGTTTCACTTGTGTCGAATCTTTAGAAAAAAAATCAGTAAAAAATGAAACAATGAGTCGATTCTTTAGAAAATAATCAGATCGGAAACGAAAAATTGAGGCCACAACATCGTTTCGCTGATATACCAAAAAATCACAAGATCTTGATCCGTACCTGATGCAGAAGCTAGCGATTCGATGAGTAAGCAATCACTCACAATTACAGACAAATACGAGATCCATAGAAAATCGAAGGAAACAAGAGTCCTTCCCAATCAGCATTGGAATAAAAATACAAACAGAAATCAATTGACTTTACAATTACAAGAAAACTACTGATTGTGAAAAATACCTGGAGATGAAATGATAGGGCTCGGATCAGAAAACGAGCGAAAGCATTTGTTTGCAAGGAAAATGAAGGCCGATCCGGATCTGGCGTCGCTACGCAGACTAGTGTCCAATTCCAAGAGAAAAAGAAATTAGAGAGAATAAAGAGTGTAAAATAGAGTATAAATAGGAGGAAAGGGAGTGACCAGATTCTGAGTGTAAAAGAGGCGGTGTATTAATACTCACGAGCCGCGTTTTGATGCAAACTACACAGCACCGGATGCACTGGCTTGTACTGTCGGCGGAGCTCTTATTTTCGTTTTTTTTTTTGTTCTTTATTTTTTCCGTCAAAGGAAATTCGTTGTAAAGCAACTTGTTAGTGCCAGTTGCCAGAAATTGACTCTGGCAGTCTATTCTTGAGATTATATCTAACCTATAGATTTAAATCGTAATATGGGGCACCATGGCGTATTTGGCGTCACCCAACAATATATAAAGTGAGATAACGGACTTGACAATACTATCAAAAGTTAAAATTGTGAATTCGTTAGAATTAATTTCATAATAAGACTAGAAGAAGAATTTGTTGTGAGATTGTGATCTCAGCTCGATTTGAGCTGAAGATACACAAGAGAATGATGGAGGAGATCAATTACTGTTTCATTGAATCTAAAGTTCTCTTTATAGACGTTCACCACATATACTTGTGGCTCAAGATTTTTGTTAACCATAGTTCTACACTTAACTCAACTAGTGTACAAAACTAACCATAGTTCTAACCAACTTTTGAATACAGAGATAAAGTAATAAAAGGGAAATATAAAATCGAAACCACATGATTTTTGTAATCCCAATATTCCCCCCTTAATTTGGAATGTCTCTAAGACCCAACTTAGCCATCAAAAAATCATGCTGAACTTGACCGAGTGGCTTTGTCATGGCATCTGCCAGTTGCAATCTGGTGTTGATATAAGCAGTCTGCAAGAATCCCTTTTGCACTTGTTCTCGAGTAAAATGGCAATCTATCTCGAGGTGCTTGGTTCGCTCATGGAAGCATGGATTAGCTGCAATTTGTTGTGCTGTTGGTTATCACAGAAGAGTGTCATAGGCAGAGGAACACCCACCTTCAAATTGTGAAGAATGTACCTTGTCCAGATCAATTCTGCTGTTGTACTTGCCATGCTTTGATACTTAGCTTATGCGGAGGATCTTGATACGGTGGTTTGTTTCTTGGTCTTCCAAGAGATTAGGGAATGGCCAAGGAAGACACAGTATCCACTGAGAGACTTCCTAGTGTGTAAGCAAGCTCCCCAGTCTGCATCTGAGAAGCCTGTGACTTTCAAATCAGTTTGCACAGTATAAAACAATCCCTTTGTTGGTGTTCCCTTCAAATAACGAAGAAGATACAATGTTGCTTGCATATGTGGCTCTCTAGGCTCAGCTACAAATTGAGACAAATGTTGTACTGAATAAGAGATGTCTGGTCTTGTGAGTACAAGTATGGTGTCTCAACTGAGTGTACTTGAGTCATGAAGGCAAAGTAATCATGGGACCTGTCATAACAAGATTTTGTATTGACATTAATAATCCTGTGCCCAGACTGGAGCTCTTCTGTCTCTGGTTGACCTTCTCAACTCTGGAATTGCAGGAGCTGGTATGACTGATGGAGGTATATCGTCATGAAGCATCTGTTGAGGAACATCATCTTCACTAGTGATGGAGGATTCCATTTGTGGTAAAATGGAAGGGCCATGGTTAGCTGTTGTAGCTGGATTATGTACTGCTTCCTTAAAAGGAAATAGAGTCTCATAAAACTCCACGTGTCTACTACAAAATATGTCCTTTGTAACCAAATCATAGAGCTTATAGCACTTCTTCTGAGATGGATAACCCAGGAGAGCACATCTCCTTCCTCGAGGATCTAACTTGTCATGTCCTCTCTTTGTTGCTGCTGCATAACAGAGACATCCCATGATCTTGAGATTGTCATAATCAGGCTTCCTTCCATGAAGAAGCTCAAAAGGAGTTTTCCAATTAATGCTGACCAAAGGCATTTTATTAATCAGGTAAGTGGCAGTGAGAATGCAATCTCCTCAGAACTCCTTAGGCAACCCAACATGAATTCTAAGTGCTCTTGTTGTCTCAACCAGATGTCTGTGCTTTCTCTCCACTATTCCATTCTGTTGTGGAGTGTAGGGCATACTGGTTTGATGTAGAATGCCCAGTTCTGAGAACAACTTCTTACATTTCTCATTGACTAGTTCTGTCCCATTATCTGATCTAATATGCTTAGCTTGACCACCAAATTATGTCTTGATCATACTAAGAAAGTTCCTCACTGTTTCATAAACTTGAACTTTGTCATGTATGAGACAAGTCCAAGTAGCCCTGCTGTAATCATCCACTATACTGAAAAAATATTTCTCACCATTCAAGCTAGCAATATGAAAAGGACCCCAAAGATCCATATTAAGTAATTCAAAACAAGCATGAGTTTTGCTATTACTTAATTGGAAAGGAAGTCTGTGAAACTTTGCAAGACTACAAGTGTCACAAAAACTGTCATTGTGATCAAAACTGTCCAAGTTTGGCAAATATCTTAGCTTTTTAAAAGACATATGTCCTAATCTTGAATGCAAAACTTCTGGATTACAAGTAGAACTTGATGCTTGACAAGCCTTATTGAAACCTTCTGCATTTGTGCTTCCTATTTCCATTCTGTAGAGCCCCTTGTGCTCTCTTCCCACGACAACAATGCTCTTACTCGAAGGGTCCTGCAGTATACAATGACACCCATCAAAGCATGGCATTAACCCTTTTTGAGCAATGATCTTACCCACTGATAACAGATTGAATTTGAAATCTGGAATGTACAGCACATCTGAGATAACAAAGTCTTGCTTCATCATAACATTCCCAGAGTGTGATACCCTTTTAACTGTTCCATCAAGTAAGTTAACTAAAATAGGTTGCCTTAAAGGCTTTAAATCTGTTAAGCAATCTAGATAAGGAGTCATATGGTATGTTGCTCCTGTGTCTAATATCCATTCATTCTTACTAAAATGACCAGACACTAGATTAATGAAAATGCTACCTGCAAAATTGGCAGATGAAGGCATCACCATTTTCCCTTTCATCATCTTCATCATCTCGTTGCACATGGCTTGCATGAGTTCTGGATCGAACTTATGTTGCTTTGGGCTATCATCAAGTGGTGTGTTCTGAGAAGATCATTCCATAGCTTGAACGCGGATTGAATGTAAACAAAGGAACATTAGATCTCTGTTGTCATGGAGTTCACGATCCAACACGACACCATCCTATCAGCCCTTTCCCACCTAGCAGCTTGAATGATATATGTGTCCGATTTAACCACTGTCCCGTCTATGAACCCTAGTTTCAACTTGGATCCTAAAGCCCCTAATCTGACGACTCCAAGGCATGAAATTAGTTCCATCAAATGACATCGTGGTAAGTGCCATACGGTATGGAACTTACCACGATGTCGTTTGATGGAACTAATTTCATGCCTTGGAGTCGTCAGTTAGGATGGGGCCCATATCTGGGTAATCCGAGTTGGAGAGGTTTAGTGGATCGCTTTGATTTTGCCCCTGCGTCTGAGTCAATTGTGACCGCGCCATTTGAGCAATTTGTGCGATCAACCTGGCTCCCTCGTTCTCGTCCGGCATCTTCGTTCAAAAGGCACTTAGCTCGCCTTTGAGATTTTCTCCCGTTCTCTCTATCTCACCCGGAAGCAATCGATTGCAACCTGCTAGCTCTGATACCAAGAAGAATTTGTTGTGAGATTGTGATCTCAGCTCGATTTGAGCTGAAGATACACGAGAGAATGATGGAGAAGATCAATTACTGTTTCATTGAATCTAAATCTCTCTTTACAGACATTCACCACATATACTTGTGGCTCAAGACTTTTGTTAACCATGGTTCTACACTTGACTCAACTAGTGTAGAAGACTAACCATAGTTCTAAACAACTTTTGAATACAGAGATAAAGCAATAAAAGGGAAATATAAAACCGAAAGCACATGATTTTTGTAATCCCAATAGTAGGCACCTAAACTTTTAACTAAATGTGGGACACCATGGCCATGAAATTGCAAATATCAAACTCAAGATTAAGATGAAACTAGGAGTCCATATTCAATTACTTCAAAAAAAAAAAGAACAGGAGTTCATATTCAATCCATTACAAGTACAAAAGAAGACAAAGTAATAAGTTAATGTCAAAGCAAATTTGGGACCCTGTGCTTGGATCTGGATTATGGGATCGTGAAACCAGAAGTGAAGCTTAGTAGTGCCGACATTGTCAACTAATACAATTCATTATGCTTTTTGTCACACTATTAATTCTAGGCCTGGGTAAAAGTGGAAAGTGGACATGGGAGACATTTGAGTAGGGCCTCACTCAAAATTTACTCGTTGAGTTTATCGACCCCTTGCCTTAGGAGTTAGGATTATGTTAAAAGGTTTGGGCCAAGTAAATGGGTCGGTCTTTTTTAAATTTGTATTTGCGGACGGGCATGGGAGGGGTCTGGCGCACAGTGTAGGTTTTCCCGGGTCTACTCAATGGATACCCTCTCTAATCATCCCCGACCCTAGCTAGACTTTGAGTAAAAAGCTTTTTGTTTTTTTAAATCACTTTATTTATCTTAAAATACGTTAAAACTAACTAATTTTCACATATTTGAAGACAAAAAGTAATTTTTTTTTATCAAAAAGTTTTTTTTACCCATATGCCGCGAGTGTAGCAAGACCCTAGCTAGTTCGTGATGACGAGTTGGGTTTTTTAGTCCAAACTCACCTGAACCTATTTTAACTAAGGTTTAATATGTGTGATATGTGTGTTGTGACATAAATAGTCATCAGATGACGAAAAAACCCTACATCATTTGAGAGCGTTTACGACGACTATGGTATAGTAGTTCTCCGAGCGATCTTGCTTCTCTCCGCCATTAGGTTGTGAGAGCTAGGGTCCTCCCACCGTCAAGTGCGGGTTCACCGACTTTGTGTGTGTTTATGATCAGGGCTAGCAGTTCTGAGAATGAATAGCGGAAGGGAAATAGCGTGTCTTGCAGTTGAATGAAGAAGAATGTGTGGAGGTCAAAGGTTGTCTGCAGAATGAGAATGGTGGAGAAAATTCGTCCTTAACACTGGTAGGTTCTCTACTTATAAATCACCCCTTTAATTCTTATTCCCTAAAAATGTCGATGAAGGGTGCGTGGCGCCTGCAACACGGGTTTGTGTTCAGAGAACTTCGACACAACCTTTTTCTTTTCAAGTTTGATGATAGGGAGGAGAAGGAGAAGGTACTTGCAGGGGGACTGTTTGGACAAAAATTTGGCAAGCAAACTTCTACCCTAGATTGGGGCACGATCGAATCGAGGTACAAGCAATTGCTCAAGAAATATCAAAATCTAAGAAAATACGAAGACAAAAGCTCTCTGTTGATAGTTTTCTTTTGATCGAGTGTGCATACATGTTACAATAAACCATAAAAAATCTATATATATCTCTTCAGCCCAACGTTCCTCTCCCATGCCCCACGATCTCCGGGCTTATAGGGCGTATCTCCAACTTCTATCCACTCCCTATGTGTATCGTATGTGTGAACCACCGTGACAGTTGTCCTTTGAGTGTGCGCATCTTCCTCGTGACGGAAGCTTTCTTCCTTCACCTAAGTGACTGAAGACTTCTCTTCATTCCTGGATACCTCTGCAATCAAGCTACCCGATGACTTCCTATCTGTTTTTGGGCTTGCTTCATTAAATGGGCCAAAAGGATTTTGGGCCTAACAATACCCCCAAATCTCGATCCAAATCTATTAGGCGGGATTTGGATCAGATTTGTCGCGTAAGCTACAACCGACACACGACACACGACTTAGTCTCGTCCGTCCGATCGTTCTCGGGGAGATGAAGGGTCATGTTAATCAGGGTTTAAATGTCCGAACTCAGACCTCTCGAAGATACGCGCTAATTTTCTTCTTAAATGAACCGCAATCTTAGTAATTTGATCTGAGGGTATCGTATATAAGATAACGGCTGCATTTAGGAGTGATCTTTTTCTCACACTATCTCTTTCATAATAGAATAAAGATCGTAGCATCGAAAGTCTTACGTGCTCTCTCCTCTATCTAAGTAAGAGAAAGCGGAAGGTCCCTCTCTTCTCATTGTCTTCTTACTGCACCTCTGTTCTTTTGCTCTATTTCCTCGTTACACACTTTCCATGGCCAAAGTTAGTGTCAAAGACATAGGCTTTTAATCTTCCCACACCCTTGAACCTCACGCTTGTCGTACTTAATCCATGTCTCCCGAAGAAGTAGAGAAGATAATTCAGACCCACGGTTTCCCAGCCGGTACCAATTTCTACACCCCCACGCATGAAGCCGTGGATTGGGTTAAGAAGGGGTGGATCTGCTTTCTTGAATATCCCTTCACCTTGGGGGCCTTCTTTCCTTTGTTCTCTTTGATTCTGAACATTTTGATGTCCCTTAAAGCTTCTCCGGCGCAGCTGATGCCATCGGTATGGAAAATTCTATACTAGATAAGTGAAATCTGCTTAGAAGAAAGGGTCAAATTCACTGTGCAAGACCTGCTATGTGCTTATCGGGTTTGTCCTCTCAGGGCCGGTTGTTTCACTCTCCATGCGAGGGATGCCAAGAATCCCCTGATTCCAAAATCAAAAGTAAATGACAAAGATTGGGCTTCCCGCTTCTTCTTTGTAGAGAAGTCTACACTGGGTGCAACATTCCAAGCGGCATTCTTCGACTCATGGACTTCCAAGAGTAAGTATCTCTAACCCTAGTCTCTATATCATTCTGCTAATATTCACCTCTATGACTGATTTTCCCGCTTGGGATGATTTATGTGTATGTAGTCCCGTCGCACTTGGATACCCATGTCCTGGAATCGGAAGCATGCAGGAAGCTTTTTGCTCTCCCGGAGGCGAGGAGGACATATCGGAAGTCTGTGGAGCAATTACTTGAGGGTGAATCCAGCAACAAGAAAACGACTGTCTTTGAGGATCAACGGACGGGGAAGATGATGCAAAGTCTGGAGATTCAGAGAAAACGATCGAAGACAACGCTCATGCGCTTGAGAAGGTTGCTGTCGTGGCCATGAGGCCTGTGAAAAGTCTTTCCAATACGTATTCTTTCCTGGTGACTGGATGTTTAATTATTCCAAATATCTGCTCTAGCAGTTATCTCTCGGAAGCTTCCTCTTCTACGGGGAGGAACTTCTCTGCTACAGCCATGATCCATCACAAATTACGATCGAGCGACAAGAAGCCTCCCTTAGATCCCAAAGTGAAGATTGAAGTTGCGGTGAAGATAACTCCCGTCAAGAGACCATCGCCTGGTGCCACAGAAGTCATCGATCTAGACGAGAAGGTTCCCTCGGATCTGGCCTGTCGGTCTGGAAGGTTTGCTTTCACCTAGTTGCTCTTCTTCAGTTTTCAAATATATTTCTCCTTCTCTTTTCTCTTTTTTTTTTATTTACCTCATCGTGGATGACGTCTTTCTCTGGTGCATAGGCCTTACAAGGCATTCTCTGGGTTGCAGATGCCACTGACAAGGAACAACAGAATTTGAAGGAGCATCAAGCCAAGTGGAATGCTGAGAAGGCTGCCTTGGAGAGAGAAGTAGCTCTTGCGGTCGAACACCAGAAGATGGATGCATGCAAGCTTGCAAAATTCACTAAAGCGGTCAAGTTTCATTCTTCTCAAGCTGCTTCAGATCGATCCAAGATTGCCGAGCTCGAGGTTGTGAACAGAAAGATTCTTAAGGAAGCTGGCGAGGTTGGTGCCTACTACTCAATGATGTCAAGGGTGGAGACGATTAAGCAGTTCGTAGCTGGTCAACATTTTGAGTGGGATTTGGACGCTGAGATCGCGACCTTCCATGACTGCTACCCCCCGATCAGCCGGCTCCTGGTGATGAGATTTTTGCTTCTCTTGACGCGAAGGAAGGTGGTTGCGATCGTGGTCCGATCGCTGCGTCTTAGACAAGGATGAAGATTAGGGTCGTGTGCCCTTGCAATTCTATTTTGTGATGGTTTCTTTTGAACAAAATTTTGTTGGGGTGTATGGGCTGTCTAAGGGCCGAAAACAATATTTGTCTATTGCACGGATGAGGTCTCTTCCTAAGGAAGAAAAAGTAGATTTCTTTTTTTTTTGTGCATGCATGCTTTAATTTTCTTGTGTATTTTGCTTGGTAGTGTCCTCCCTTTGTATGCAGGTTTTTCAGGATGCTTGGATGCTTTGGGCCGAAGGCTTTAAGACGAGGACTCTTGCAGAAGTCTATGGTCGCGGGTGGCAGCTGCGCTTACCGAAGGAAGTTTTCGGGCGGGCGACGAGTATCGCGTCGGAACTTACTCTCGGGAAGTCCAGTCGATTGAAGACGTCTTTAGTCTAGGATTAGTTACCTCTATTGTTTGGACTTGTGTTCGATTGTATTATGTACTCTATATGATAATGAATAAATATGCTTTTGACTTAATATTTCTACTTATGCAAAAAAGGAAATAAGTATGATCAAGCAATAACGCACGCAAATGTCATTCATTCAACAAAGTACCACAACATAGAAGTCACACAACAAGGAATTTTCACACAAGCAGGTTGATCACAATCAAACTACGAAAAGGATGAACTTGGAGCAAATGTAAAATAACAACTAGGGATAGATGACCTCGAATGTCTTGAGTGTCTAGCGAGGAAGCTTTTTGTCAGAAGTGTCTATGGATTATACGTTCCGATGAAGGAAGACTTCTATTAGAAGTGATACTTCTTTAAGTGTACCGCGTTCCAACTCCGTGGGATAGCTTCGCCATCTTTGGATTCCACTTGGTATTCGCCTTGACCGACGACCCTAGTTATCTTGTATGGCCCTTCTCATGCTGAGTTAGCTTGCCCGACTTGGTTTTATCGGTGTTTTGAAAAACATTTCGTAGTACCCAATCATCGACTCGGAAAGTCCGGATCTTGACGTTCGGATTGTTTCTCCGAAGGACCTGTTGCTGGTGTCTAGCTAGGCGTAATCAAGCCTGGTCACGAAGCTCGCCAGAAGTATCCAATTTGGCCGACAACTCTAGACGATTATGTTCTTCGGTCAGGAAACTTGTGCGGGCTGTAGGGATAAGAATTTCGGCGGGAATGACCGCTTCACATACGTGCGTTAACGAGAAGGGAGAATGACCAATTGTTACTTTTGGCGTCGTTTGGTCGGCCCAAAGGACGTAAGGTAGCTCGTTAGCCCAATTTCCCTTAGCCTTTGCGAGACGTTTCTTCAAATTGTTTAAGATCACCTTGTTGCTAGCTTCGAATTGCCCGCTAGACTAGGGGTAGCGAGGTGTTGAGGTGACTAGATTGATGTTCCAGCGACTACATAAGTCTCTGGTCCTCTGACATATGAATTGAGACCCATTGTCATATACAATCTTCGAGGGTACTGTTTTTGACAAAAAATGACCGGCTGATCGCTTTAATGTCCTAGATGGGGTTTGATAGCCAAAGGGATACGATTAGATCCGGTTGATGGGAGAACCAATTAAAACGATTAACAAAAGCAATGAATAATAAGTAAAGAAATTGAACGTAAATCAATACAAATGTAGAAGAAATGCTTATCTCTTCTTATTAATTATGAACAAGCGATTACAAGCTTAGATCCGGGGTTTAGGACCCTTAATCATGCGAAAACTACTAGGAAGACAACGGTCAGATGCTTGCAGTCTGGCTCAGACGATAGAAGTCTCCGAGAGCAATGTAAACTATGAGAGCCTTCTGATTACAAGAGAGGGGATTATGGTGCACTAATGTACGTATCTCTAGATTTTTAGATCTGAATCTGGATCTCTAGATCTCGCGTGGTTATGCTCTTAAATCCCTTTATATAGTAGGGAGAGTTATATAGAAATAGTTACAAAATCAAGGATACACGTTCTCCTAAAAAATAGGGAGTGGAAGTTGTGGAGGATATGGTCAAAGGCGGTTGTAACTGACCCGAAGATCTCGGGATCTCGCTAGCGCTGCGGGATAGTCAGATGACGATTGACGTCATCGGTCTTCGGTCTTTCCGACGACGACGGTCTCTCTAACGATGATGGTCTTTTTGACGACGATGGTCTTTCTGACGATAATGGTCTTTCTGACAACGATGGTCTTTTTGACGATAATGGTCTTTGTGACGACAACAGTCTTCGGTCTTGAAATCATACTTGGAATTTTTTGGGTCTAACAATACCCCAAATTCATCTTGATCGTTGAGGCGAGGAAATGGGTGAGATGAATTTAATTCCTTTCATCGGATGCTTCAGGCGTCATGACGATGGAAGTCAATGGTCAAAGGCACGGACTTGATCGAAGTCGTCAGCTAAAGGCATGGACCTGACCAATGTTGTTAGCCTCTAGCGCTGGTTCTATCAAAGTTGTGTAGCCACGAGCGTTTTAACTTGATGAAAACCATCGGAGTTAGGCGTTAACTTGATCGAAGTCGCTAGCCAATATCTTAGACACGGTCAAGGTCGTTAACCAAGAGTATAGAATTGTTGTGTTGCGATTGTTGTCGATTGTGACCATGACTGGCAATTATCATCTCATGTGCTTCTGCATGACAAAAATTCAAAGAACTAGGAGGGTTGGTCGTGGGTTTCCCCAACGACCCTCTGACGCTCAAGTCAGTATTTATTCGAAAGAAATCATAAATGAAAGCATAATAGTGAACTAACATGATTTTTTTTAGAAATGATACGGATGAAACCTGCGTTCCTTGCGATTTTGGGTGATTGGACCGTGACTGTGACTGTGATCATGACCGTGACCGTTCTCGTCATCATCTGAGGTCTCACGGTCAGATTCAATATCTGTTGAATTTTGACGGTTATATTCTAGAGTCTTGGGATCAGATTCCGGAAGATCATCTTCTGGGAGGTTAGATCCCTTATCTTCTTCAAGGCGAATTTGTGCCATTTCCTTAGATTGAACATCTTCGAAGGTTGCACATGGGTACATGGTCAACTCTTTGTAGAGGTCATTGGTCGTTTGAAGACCTTGACGTAGCGCTTCAATGGATGTTGAGACATCGCAAGTGGGGATCTTGAGTTTCTCGTGAACGAAACGGTTCATGTAATCTCGAAGAGTTTCATCATACCCCTGCACAATTCGAAATAAGTCATTAGAATACTTTTCAAGTCGTCAACTACACATAAATTGAATTTTAAACAAGTCGATGAGATTCACGTATGATTCCACGGATCCTCGTGGCAAACTAATGAACCATCATAGGGATGGGCCCTCAAGAGTTGCCCCAAAGCTTTTGCACATGATGGCTTCACGATCCTTTTGAGGGATGGAAGTCATTATCATCTTTTGCTTGAAGATCAAAAGATGATCGTTAGGGTCATCGGTGCCATCGTAGCTTGACATTTCTGGAACAAGAAACCCCTTAGGAAAATCGAAAACAGAAATGGATTCCATAAAAGGTGAAGCTTCATAGCCATCTTTGGGTTCCTTCTCAATGGGACGTGGGATTCCGGGGATCCTTGCAACCGTCTCATAGAGAGGCTTTAATTTCTCTTGGATCTTTTGCTTTATGACCTCCTCAACGTCGAGAAGGTTTGGAGTGATACCGTCGTCTTCTGTCGGCTGCTGGACTGGGACCCCAAGAGAGGAAGTATCTCGGGTCATCACTCCTGGAAAGGTAACCGTTGGAGGATTTTGGACGATCACAGTCTCTTCAGAGAGAGCTCCAATGACGGTTACAGTCTCTTTAGGGAAAGCTCATGTGACGGTTACAGTCTCTTCAGGGAAAGCTCCTGTCACGGTTACATTCTTTCTCGTGTGTACCTGCGATCTCAAAGACTCATTTTCAACTATTAGTTGCGCCACTTGGGCGTTGGTTCTGGCTGTTTCAGCTTTGAATTCATCAAGGTCTTTTTGGAGGTCATCGAGACGAGCAAAAAGGTCATCAATGGTGAACAGTTGGTGTTCTGTAAGAGGTTGATCAGTTGGATTTTAGCTATTAGCCCCACGGTGGGCGCCAAATTGTTTTGGACAAAAAATGACCGGCTAATTGCTTTAATGTCCTAGATGGGGTTTGATAGCCAAAGGGATATGATTGGATCAGGTTGATGGGAGAACCGATTAAAACGATTAACGAAAGAAATGAATAATAAGTAAAGAAATTGAATGTAAATCAATACAAATATAGAAGAAATGCTTATCTCTTCTTATTAATTATAAACAAGCGATTACAAGCTTAGATTCGGGGTTTAGGACCCTTAATCATGCGAAAACTGCTGGGAAGACAACGGTCAGATGCTTGTAGTCTGACTCAGACGATAGTAGTCTCCGAGAGCAATGTAAACTATGAGAGCCTTCTGATTACAAGAGAGGGGATTATGGTGCACTAATGTACATATCTCTAGATTTTTAGATATGGATCTGGATCTCTAGATCTCGCGTGTTTATGCTCTTAAATCCCTTTATATAGTAGGGAGAGTTACATGGAAATAGGTACAAAATCAAGGATACACGTTCTCCTAAAAAATAGGTAGTGGATGTTGCGGAGGATATGGTCAAAGGCGGTTGTACCTGACCCGGAGATCTCGGGATCTCGCTGGCACTATGGGATAGTTAGATGACGATTGACGTCATCGGTCTTTAGTCTTTCTTACGACGATGGTCTCTGTGACGATGATGGTCTTTTTGACGACGATGGTCTTTCTGACGATAATGGTCTTTGTGGTGACAACAATCTTCGGTCTTGAAATCATACTTGGAATTTTTTTGCGTCTAACAGGTACCCCAAAACGGCAAAGGATGTAATGATGAAGGAAATCACCCGTTATTCTTGATCTCTCGATAAGCCTCAGCCTCAACCCACTTAGAGAAGTAATCGGTCATTGCGAGGAAAAATATTCTTTGCCCGGACGAAGATGGTAACTTCCGGACTATGTCCATTCCCCATCGCATAAATGACCATGGCGTGAGTGTAGGATAAAGTGGTTCAGGAGGTTGGTGAGCCATTGGCGCATGCCTCTGGCAGGCGTCACATTTACGACAAAAGTCTACAACATCTTTTCTCATGGTGGGCCAGTACCACTCCTGCCGAAAGGCTTTGACAAACTTCTTCCTCTGATATGGTTTCCACAATCTTCTTCATGGAGTTCTCAAGAAGTCTCTAAACTCCTTCCTTGGCTAGGCAACACTGGAGTGTACCCACTGCCGACCGGTGGAATAGTATCCCGTTCTCAACTGTAAACTTTGTAGCCTTCATCTTCAGCAATTTGGCCTCGGTTTTATTTCCTGGAAGTTTTCCCTCGGTTAGCTAATCAAGGTATGGTTGAGTCCAAGGTGCTTCACTGACTTCTGAGGGGTCGAGGGGATTCTCTTCATGACTCAGGCTACTCAGAGGTAGATTCGGGCCGAGATCATTTCGAAAACTCCTAGCGTCAATGTCGTCGTTGCTCATGAAGACATCTTCAGTCATACTATAAGACTTTTCGATATCATCGGCATGAATTCTTCTAATGGCGGAAACCATGATATGGATATTGGGATTACGGGATACTTATTAGGGTCAATGGCCGAAGCTAGACGAGCGAGAGAATCCGCCTGAGCATTCTGCTCTCTTGGGATTTGTGGGAAGGATATCTTCTCAAACCGAGGGATTAGATTTCTTACCACATGTAGATAGGCTATCATCCTTTCATCCTTGGCTTCATACAACCCCAGAAATTTGTTGACTATCAACAACGAATCATAGTTGTCCTCTATCTAATGTATGCGTAAGTCTTTGGCGAGAGTCAGACCGAAATGAGAGCCTCATACTCAACTTCATCGCACTTGGGAGACTTTAGCGTCACTATGGCGTGAACCTGTTTGGGGCTGGCTTCTATCCCTCTCTGGGTGACTAGATACCCTAAGAACTTCCCAGATTTTATGCCGAAAGTACACTTCTGCGGGTTCAGCTTCATGTTATATTGCTTCAAGATTTCAAAAGCTTTCTCTAGATGACGTCTATGATCTACAACTTTCTTCGATTTGACTAGAATGTCATCTATATATACCTCCACAGTCTCTATGATTTGGCCTTGGAACATTTTATTCATTAGTCTTTGGTATGTGGCTCTGGCGTTTTGCAACCCGAAGGGCTTCACCTTGTAATAGTATGTTCCTTTTCTAGTTATGAAGGATGTCTTCTCCTGATCTCTTTCTTCCATCCTGATCTGGTTGTAACCACTGAAGGCGTCCATGAAAGTCAATAATTCATGGCCCACCGTGGCATCTACAAGGGCATCTATGTGAGGTAACAAAAATGAATCCTTGGGAAAAGCCTTGTTCAAATCCATGAAATCTACACACATCCTCCATTTTCCGTTCTTCTTGGGCAAGACGACTACATTTGCTAGCCACCCTGGGTACTTGAACTCCTCGATCTTTCTAGTTTCCATCAGCTTTCTTACTTCTTCATTCACTGTCTTATTTCTCTCGGCAGCGAATTTCCTTCGTTTCTGCTTTACCGGTGGGTGCTTCGGGTCCACGTTCAGCTTGTGGGTGATGATCTCCGGATCGATTCCCACCATGTCCTCGTGGGACCAAGAAAAACACTCTGTGTTTTTACTCAAGAAATCTACCGGCTCATTTTTCATGGATAGCTCCATGTCATTTCCAATCTTTACGGACCGATTGAGGTCGGATTGGTGTAGGGCCACTTCCTCTACCTGTTCATCTTTATTTTCTTTTTCTTTTGGAAAGGTAGAGATTGTAATATCCGCAATATTCCAAACATTTATAACATAATATTTTCAATTATTTTCTCTGAGCTAAAAAGAAGGATTTTGATATCGAATTAATTCATCGTATTTTCTTCGGAAGAGACTATTAGTAAAAGTCGAAATAGATGAAAATGTAATAAAATAATTTGAGGGGTATAGTTTAATAAAGTGAGGTAAATAAATAAAAAGAAAAATTTATAAAAATAATATCCTTTGGCAATTTAAGTTATTCTAGGAAATAAATTACATAAGAGCCTAGAAAACTAAATACAAGTTTTGCAAAAAGAATACAAGAGCCGGGATTTGAACCCGAGATCTCTTGCACTCCAACCTCACACGCCCTCACCAAATCCCGCTAGACCATTGCAATTTCTTGTTCACTTAACCCAACCTTTTAATCTTATATCAAATAAACTTCCTTCTTCCAAATTGAACATCAGACTAATGTCTGATTGAGTTACGTTGATGTGAAAGTGTCCAATGCATGCCTCCTCCACCTCCTCTTTGCTTGCTTGACTCAACTTGAAGCATCACCTTGCATCACCATGGAAGAAGCACACTATTGCCCTATGCATGGCCTTCTTCCCCTCCTCCATTGGTCATCTTCCATTGCCATGGATTGATGACACTCCCAAAATTGTCTATAAAAGCCCTCCTTCAAGCTCTCATTCAAGCCTTTGCTTCTCCTTCTACTCTCTCTTTCAATTGTGTCTTATAATCTCAAAAAAATCAGCCTTCATTCAAAACAAATTCTCCATTAAAACATCACAAGAACACCTCAATTTTTCCCTTCACCCTTCCCTTGGAGCCGCCGGCCTCCACCACCATCGTCGTCGGACCGCCGCCGCCTGGAGCCGCCGCCGAACCGCCGGAGCCTGGCCGCGCCGCCCCCTGCCGCCGATCTCCTCCTCTGTTTTCTCCTCCTGTGTTCTGTTTTCAACAGAATACTAAAAGTATAAATTTCTATCCTTAAAAATTATATTATCCTTATGTATTTCTTTAATTAAAAGCCTTTTATAATTGTTAGTAATATATTTAAGAATTTATGGAATAAAAATATGAGAGGGAGATCTTGTTAGTTGGAAAAAGCTAGAAACTATATGTTTTTACTATAGTAACTTAAGCTAGATAAATATAAATAATTATATTCATGAATTTATTACATGCATGCTATTACAAGATATAAATAGATAAAATAAAATTAGTATAGTATGAAAAGTCCATATTTAGTATTATCTTACCTTAGATCAAAATAAAAGGTTGAGAAACATTATGCATGTATTTTATACAAAAGAGGATATAATTTTATGACCTTAGAAATCAAAAGCTTGTACAATAAAAATAATACCATCTTTATAAAGATTTTTATTTATAAGAGTTCAAGTAGAGAAAAGTCTTGCATGGCCTATATAAAAGATAGAAATTATAAAGTAGAATAAAAAAATAAGGAAATTAGTACAAAGTTATCTTTCAATATCAACTTAAACATATATTATATATGAAGAGAATATTCAATAGATGCTAGTTATGTTGAAAAATAGAATAAAATATTTTACTAGCATATGAATCTTCAATATAAAGTATGATAGAGATCAAGGGACTATAGTTAAACTTAGACCATGATTTCATGAAAAGATGCTAATATTAAATAAAATATTATTAGAGTCTTTTATAAATATGTAGGAATGTTAAAGGGTTTATAGTGTAGAGATTTATGGAAAGACCTAAGTTAAAAATTAAATATAGCAAGTATGACATTATAATAAAACTAGTATGTTTTATAACATAAAGTAGTCTTGCTTGGAAAAGAAATCAAAATAGGAAAGATTCTATGTTAGGAACTATAATATATCATATTATATAATTATGATCAAAGAGGTTTTAGGAGTCTTAAAGTATAAAAGAGTTATGGAAATAGAACAAATAAGGGAAAAAGTTATTTTAGGCAAGTTACCTTATAAAGAAGAGTAGAGATTTCTATTTAAGGAAACTTTCTAATAAAAAGGATTAATTAAAATAATTATTTTAATAGAAGATTTTCGGAATTAAGGATATTACAAAAACCAAAATAATAATAAAGGAATATTATTATTTTAAAAAAAATAATTTTCTAAATTATTAGTATAATAATTTAGAAATTCAAACCTCTTATAAAAACATTATAAGAGGTGATCCGAACGTTAATAGAGGGATCGTGTTTTTGAACTTTTCGTAAATTCTCTATCATTAGGTCGGAATCCTCGCTCGTAGTAGGAAAACGCCTAAGTTTCGTCAAAGCTCGTTACTAAACTAGTAACACTAAGGCAAGTGGAATTTCCCCTTGTGCCCTTTTATATCCGTCTTTATGATATCTTTCGATGTTGGGAACTTCTTGTATGCTTAATAAAAATGAACATAGGAAATATCGATTGCTAGAAATAACGACCCTTGTTAGCATAGTAAATATTATATTCCTTGCTAGGATTATATTTGCTAGTGTGTGTACTCTTGATTGATTGCAAATCTCGTTCAGAGATTTGAATTGAATAAACTAGAAAGGGGTGCGAGTTAGTCGACACCTCTATATAATCTTACTAAGTCGTACGTCCATACGACTTTCGGGATCATGATCTCCATCCGCTCCGATTGCAAGGAGGGATTGAGCGCACTCTAGCTAAGTGCAGGGGAATTGATGTTCTCCTTCGGGTGGCTCGGTTTATCCGTGTCCCACCAATCTCTCTTGTAAAAGTCATCAACAAGATTGAGTATTTTCATCACTAATTAAGATAAGTGCGTATGCACATTTAAGATATCAAAACCGGACCGGTCTTAAATGATCGTTCCGGCTCTCGGTCCGCCCAAAAGCGCGAGAGGTTTTCACTTGTATGAATTAAATAATGTTCCCAACATCCTATCGAAATCTTAAGGAAGACTACAATCTAGTAGTACTTCTCTTGCTCATCAAGCTATCCCGTTGGATAGGCTATCGCTATCGTTCGTATCTTACCTCCACATGATAAAGTCCATCGTAAACACAACCCTCTTTTCTCTCATTATACCGTTAAGTGAAATTACCAAATTACCCTCGGGAAGTTCTATTCCCGCTT